>VDFB02084376.1:0-11319 GCA_007258455.2 Sequoia sempervirens
GTTTTGAGGCTGTGGAAGATCAGCCGAATTATTGCATGAGGTTTGGCTTCATTCTGAAGTCAAAATAGAGCAGATTGGTGAAGAAATTTAGAGAATATTTGAGGGTTTGAATCAGTAATTAATGTGAGGGGGGAAATTGTTCTATGAATGCATTTATTTTAGAATCTGGCACATTCTCCAAAGCCGTACTTTGCTGCTGCAGCCAGGCTGTACACCTCATGCCTTAGGCATTTTTCTTCTTGGTCAAATCGCCCTCTCTTTTGGACACTTTTCACTCCTTTTGACGGCGTCTAGGCAATTGGAGGTATATGCTATCAGATTTAAGTGGGAGAAATTGATCTACAAGGCAAGCCGTACATTTCAAAGGGTTCCAGGTGGCTGCAATTTCCAGAATTTAATAAAAAATCAATATTCTTGGACTTCCGGGTATGTTTGGTATTGTAAAGGCTTTTAAAGAGATGATCAATGGATTAAAAGGTTGCATTGTAACTGTTTGCCAAATTGTCCATTGCTGTAGATGAATATTTCAGTCATGGATATGCATGCCAAGTGTTTGTTATAATGCCTCTTTGCTGTAGATGCACATTTAATGTATTTTTCAGTCCTCTAGTTACATTGGGAAGGCATAAAAAGTCTTATATTACATCTTCATTACTTGTTAAGCAATTTAGCAATTATCTACAAGCATTATGTCACCATTGGCAAACATAAAAACGATAATACAGTAAATTGAAAATCCAAAACAGCGAGATAAAACTTGGCTTGACAACTGTTTGTCAAAATTACAAGGGGAGAAAATTGAAGAGTTTTGAGTCAGCTTGGGCTAGGATCATTACAGAATCAATATGATAAATATTATGTTTTTCCTTTTTAATAGATCTTTTCATCTTCTGTTAAATTGTTAGTCTATTTAATAATTGGAATTTTAAAAAAAGCTGGGAAATTGTTAGCATATTTAGTAATTAAAATTTTATTTAAAGATTATTAATTAATTTGTAGATGTAAAATCTGTTTCTTGACTAACGAAATCAGAATTTTAAGTTCAACTGCAATGGATATAATGTGGCAAAGTTTAAAGAAATTTTTTAAAAAAAATTAATATATTTAATATTATATTGAATATTTGTAAGCTTGGTTTCACATATTTTTAAATAAATAATAACATATAATGATGAATGTCTTTTTGTTTAATTGAGTTCTTTATTCTTATTTTCTTTCCATTAATTTATTCTTATTACATCTTAACATAAGAATTTTCTGTCATAATTAATTCTCCTTTTACTAATTTATTTTTTCACACATCTTAACATACAGTTGACTACATCATGCTAAGAACATCTTTCACAATTTATTCTCCTTCAACTAATTTATTTTCACTCACATCCTAACACATGAATTTCCATTGGACTCCTTTGTATTAATGAAATCACATCATACCTTTAATAGTTAAATAAACAATAAAGACAACTAATGATATCATATTTTCACAATCCATGATGTTCATTGCTATTGTTTATGGTTTTTGACTGTGTGAGTTTTTCCATCAATTAATAAAGAATAATTATTCATTCCTTACACGGGTTGATTGCAATTTTTTCTTATTCAAACAAATATGTTAACAAACTTTGTTAGTTTTGTAATCATACAAGAATGTATTTTTTTTTATTTTTATAATTGCCAATTTTAGAATGTTGTAACCATTATTTATCAATCAATTGACAAGTCTATTGTTTGTTAGAAGACCAGGTTTGAAGATTGTTACAGGGATTCAAAGTTTGAAAATCATTCTTGATTTGACTCATAAGAGAGCACTATTAGCTAATGTCCGTCATTGTCCATTCACAATCATAATTAAGAATGAGTTGTCTGTTTGTAGCTGTCCAATTATGGGCTATAGAATGCGTGTTGTCTATAATCTTATAACTGTTGTTTTGATTTCTAACTATAATTTTTAATTGTATATTCTAAATCCAATAATAAAAAAGAAATAAAGAATGAGTTGCTTGTTATCAGATATGGGTTGGTGTAATGTCCTTGGCAAAATTTGACTTGTTTTTCCACTTTTTAGGTCTTGGACATTTCGTCAAACAGTTGGCATGTAAAGTCTGAACTTGCTGTTTTGAGTTTTCAGTTTGATTTGGATTGCTTTTGAGTGATGCAAATGATATTTAAGTTCCTTCTAAAAGATACTAAACAACTAGCAAATGGACTGAAATGAAATGCAATATGTTTTTGTATTTTCTTATGCATATAAATGACAACTACTTATGAAAATGTGCACCTACAGCAATAAGACATTTCGTCATACAATTTGCATCCAAACTCCTTATGCCTCCAAATGATATTGCAATGATATGTAAATGATTACAAGCTGAAACTGATATGCAATCAGACCTATTACATCAATATTTCGCTCTTCTTCCTAGCATGAATATAACTAAAAATGCATTGCCAATACTATTGTTTTTGAGATAGCATTACAACTTAAATATTATATGTTGCAATATGAATAGTTACAGCTAACTGATTACAAATCTATTTGCAACATGTATGCCAATGACTGATTTCTTATTACAAACTTGCTCATACAAAAGTTCTAATGGCTGCCAACAATTTTCAGATTTAGTATGCAGACTTACAATGCAACTATATGTGTAAACATCAAAAGGAACCTGATTCTGAGGTTGCAAATGAACACCACATGAGAAGACAGCAACCTCTGATTTTTCCTTGAATTTTTTGCGGCTTCCTTGATGAAATCGTCCCTCTCTAGCAAAGCCGCCCCTGCCCTTGCCTGACAATTTTTCGTATAAATAAATGCAGCAGTATTGGCCTCCAAAATTATTGTAGAAATGATTGTCTTCCCAAGAGAAAGTGATCCTCATCCAGAGCACATTCACGTAGTAGAAGGCAATTGATTGGTATATCCATTGTGCAGTGCATTTTGAAACAAAATTACAAGCCTCAAATATCACAATCTGCCAAGAAGTAAACTGCTCCCAATGGCTGCAATTGTCTCGTGAGAAGACTTAGTATCTCCTCCATCCAGCTGGGTTGATGTTCACAGCAGAAATTGACGCATGGGAGTCTTTCAAACTCTAGACAGCCAGCTTAATTCAAGCTCTCATACCCTTTCTGCGGTGTGTAAGTAAGCAATCAAATCTGCTTGAATGACTGTAATGAGCTTTGCTTATAAACTTTTCTATACCTCGAGAAGAAGCTTCCTTAGAATATTTTTTATTATTCTATTATTTGATGACTTTTTAATATATCATTTTTATTATAGCCTTTGTTCAATTAATTAATGGTGCCTTTGAGATATATATGTTGATAAAGAATGCTTTATTAGTAATTAATTGATACTCACTTTAATTTGAACCAAAATAATTAAATTAGTCAAATCGCTTAGCAAAATGTAATATTTGAATGACCCCAATTGATTATTTAATTGAAAATTACTTCTCTAAATGAGGGGCAGTAGTCCTCCCCTTCCCAAGATTGTTTGACCTCCATTAATCATCTCAAACCATCCATTCCGGTGGAAGCCCATAATGGAGATAGTCAGACAGCATCACTTTAGTATAGTTGGGCATCACATCCTTTGTGAAGTCTATCATCGATAGAGGTAACTATCAACAAGCAGAACTCCTAGATCCCAAACCTATATATTTTCCCCACCATGCCAACTCCAAGTACTACAATGATAATCTTCATGCATCCACACTCTCCAAAAACATTCACCACTTGGATCACATGAATAAGCTAGAAGTCCGTCCATCTCAACACCAATGGACTTTCGTTGTGCCACTCTGATACCCCCTAGAGTCTAAGTCTCGAACTCCTACTGCAAAGAACCCCTAGTGACCTCAAGCTCTTGAGAGAGCTCATCAGCTTCCCCTTCTTTCCTTATTAAAGCATTTGAGTATATCCCAACAAGGTTAAGAAGGTGGTCACGATCTGAAAGAAGGTTAAAATAATTTGACTTCATTGTCCCCTTACCTTCTTTGATAACCTGCAAATCATCATGAGAAGATTTTGCTCCAATCCCCTTTTGTCTTCTCTCTAACTGAACCGCCCAAAGATGATCCTCAATCCGTTTGTGCATCTTGTCATAATGAGATAATGCTGCAACAATCTCATCCTCATTCACCTTCAACTGAGTCTCCAAGCTATGAAGACTTTAAGGTTTACGAACAACTTCAGCCTCACATGAAGAAGCCAAGTCCTTCAATTGACAAATCTTATCAATCTCATCACCATCATTAGAACAATGTGCATTTTCAGATTCATCTCCTCTTTGAATAAAGAGTCTTCTAATGTTATCTATCCTTTTTTGCCTTGCTATGTTGATGAGATTGATCTTTTCTTTGACTTCTTGAAGATGTTGTCTTGCATTGGCAGCCACTAATTTAGCCTCTTTGGCTTTTTGCGTCCATTCTTCATTCATCTTTTCGGACCTCTTAACCTCTTCTATGCCAAAATATACAAAGTCAGTCCTCTTATGCTTGATATCTTCATGTCTATCAACTGGTGTAGGGCTGCCATCAATGGGTGTTGTCATATCATTGACTTTCTCATGATCAAAAGCTCCTATCTCATGAGAATGATGGGACATAATGCTGCTGTCCTCTAACAAATCAATAATGACATCATGCCATTGTATAGTATCTTCCTCATCATGTGTAGCCAAGACACTAGTAGCTGATCCATCATGTAGTTGCTCTAATGTAGCTGGTTTATCTTCATCCATCACGTGCTCTTCTTCAATCTTGGAGTCATCATGAAGTGTCTTGTGCTCAATAGCTTCCTCTATGCAAATCTGATTTTAGCTCTCCACAGGTTCAACACACCAAGATTGAGTGCTAACATTGGAAGACTTTATAACATTGTCATCTTCATGTTGTTTGTCCATCACCTCATGATTATGTGGAGGTGATAGGTTGTTCATAATCGGAAACTCAAAATTATCACCCTTGTTTGTGCTATCTTCATGTGCATTACCCATTTCACTTTCATGGTTACCCAACTCACAATCGGATTTCTTTCCATTACTGTGCAAAGCTGATGATGTAATGCTATGCTCAATTAATGGGGCATCAAGAGAATCCATACCTTCATGTGGTTGATCATTCACTGCCGAAAATTCATTATAAAGACTTCTAGATATGCCACTTGTAGGCACATCATGCTTCTCCTTCCTTTGGGGTTGTGATGTAAACCATTTTGAAAGAGATTCAATACGCTGTCCTGATCCTTGTGGTGAAAGTATAACCTCTTCCAAGATGTTCCCAAAGCTAATGAAGGGAAGGTCATTCCTGAACTCTTACTGATGCAAAATTATTCTTGGTAAAACTATCTCGCCAGAGGCAAATTTCTCCAGCCAAGCTGAGAATTCTGGAGTCTGCCGTCAATGGGCAGAGAACAAAACGTCACCCATGGACAACCAGTTCGCTTGTTCCTTTGTCAGATTAGCCGCGAAATCATTGTTTTCCTTTTTTGAGTCTTGGACGTTTGGTCAGAATGGTTGGCATAAGTCTGACTTGTTGTTTTGGGGTTTGGGTTTGATTTGGATTGCTTTGGTGTCAGATGTCTTGTTCCTTCTAGAGATCACTAAACCGGCTTCAGCGATGGTGAGAATGATGCAAGAATCTTTCATATTTCTTTATGCATCTAAATGAAACCAACTTCCTTGCCGATGACCACCCTATTGTCAAGACGAATTTTAGGTCATACAGTTTGCATCAGGCTCTTAATAGCACTCCAAGTATGATTATTTTACTGGCGAATATGATTTATTACAGGCCGACTGATGTGCAGTCGGACCTATTACATCAATAACGGCTCTTCTTCCCTGAATAACGATAATTTGAAAATGCATTTTAATCCTAATTGTTTTTTGAGATAAGCATTACAACCCAAATGTATATGTTATAGTACATATATGAATAGTTCGGTAGTGATTTAAGAATCTATTTTGCAACATGTATGCTATTTGAGATTTCTTATTACAAGCTTGTATATTAAAAGCTCATGGTAACAATTTTTAGACTTAGTATGCAGACTTACAATGCAACTATATGTGTAACTATCAAAAGGAACCTGATTCTAAGGCTGGAAATGAACAGCAAATGAGAATATAGCAACCTTTGATTTTTCCTTGAATTTATTGTGGCTTCCTTGATGAAATTGTCCCTCTCTAGCAAAGCCGCCCCCGCCCTTGACTGACAATTTTTCGTATAAATAAATGCAGCAATATTGGCCTCCAAAATTATTGTAGAAATGATTGTCTTCGCAAGAGAAAGTGATCCCTCCAATACCCAGAAAATTTTGTCCCCTTAGTGAAGAGCAATGATTGAAAATGCAATTCTTGCCATGGTTGGTCTGCAGACAGAAACAAAATTACAGACCTCAAATAACTCACCAAGCTTCTTGTAATGTCCCCTTCCTAGGCAGTACAGTTGATTCAGGGGTTAGCCTATCATTCAGACCCTCGTAGGCTGACAGATGATGTTTAGAGGGTTATTTTGGCAGTTATCCAGCGTTTGGGGACATTACTCCATCAATTGATTGAGTTTTGGGCAGCAGCGTGCTGAGTGATTCTGAGATACTATTTATAGTAAAATTAGTGAGCGAGGTTGCTAAATGCGAGCACACACGTTAATTAGCTCAGTTTCTACCCGGAAGTTTGATGATTTGATGACAAACAATGATTATTGAGCATTTTGATAATAATTAAGAATTATTTAACTTTATAATATAAAATCATTTTAGCTGAAATATTGAGGTGTATTAATAGCGAATTATAAAATATTAATACTTTATAATAAAAGGGGAAAAATTAATATTTAATGAGTTTTAATACTCATTTATAAAAAGGGACGCCATTTATTAATAATTTGCCTAAGTCTCTAAAAGAGGCGAATTATTATATTATTAAATGCAATTAAGTTGATTTTTGAGAAGGGGTCGAACTTTTGAGGAAAAGATATATATTTCTCTTCAAGGCAAATCGAACTCATTATTGATGATCATTTGAATTTGTCTTTACTTCTCTCTGAGAGCATTGGGGTTTGTGAAACAAGGGTTTCTACAAATCATTGGGTTTTGGAGAACGTTTCCTCTTCAGAATCAGACAGACTGAGATTGTGCAATACCAGTTGAAGCTTGTCAACAGAGTGGCTTCACACAGGAGTCATATTTGGGCATATTTTGGAGTTTATAATCAGAGTTTTGGATCGATCTTTCTTCTAGAAGGAGAATATTGCATTGGCAGTGTTTTATTTGGCATCTGGCACAAACTTCAAGGCAGTACGGATTCTTTATTTGCTGGTACAAGCCGTACTATGACAGCAGCAAGGCCATACCATTCATAACCAGCAAGATGTCTTGAATTTTGATCTTTTGCCTCCTCTATTCTGGACGCCTAGGGATTCTGGAGCTTTGGCGTTGATTTTGGGGTCTGTAGATTGCTTCTTTCATTTGGTCGTACCTTCTATGGCTTTCTTTAGGCGGCTGCAAACTTGTTCAGGTTCTTTAAATAATAGTTTGCCTTTTTACTTGCATGATTGTATTTCACAATTGTAATTATTCTGGAAGATAAATAAAGCATCAGGCATTAGGCTGTAGGCTTATTTCTGTCAAATATAGTCTTTTGGTATTTTATTTTATTTTTCCAAGCATTTTCTTGCAAAATCGCAATTACTCTTTATTTGCAAAAAACCACAAAAAAATCAAAAAAACAAACAAAACAAACAAAACCCTTGCATTCTCAGTCAGTGGTTGGGTTGAGAGACACCTAGTCTCTTGCTTCTCAAAATAAAACTATCCAATGACTTGCAGTTATCTATAGAAGAGACTAAAGCCTCTCCTCCACTTACTATCAACACAAGTTTGATCTCTCACAGCAGAGGTAACATAGGTCTTTAAGCCCTCAGGACAATGAAACTTAAAGCTCTTTCTACCACTTGTGAGGGTATGTAAGTATGGCAAATCAAATGGCAAGACGGCTAGCAGTGAAGCCTGCTTATGCTTTTTTTCCAGCACCTCCTTCTAGGGTCTTTATTATTTTATTATTTAAGTGACTTTTTGATATATCATTTTATTATAGTCACTTTATTAAATTAATTATAATAAAGTTACCTTTGAGATATTTATTTATTAAGATAAATTTATTAAATAATTAATTTAATACTCCACTTTAATTTAATTAAAATAATCAATTAGTCATCCTTATGAAATATCAATATTTGGACAACTTAATTAATTAATTTAATTAAATTACTCTGCCTCCAAATTGGAGACATGACAGTTGGCAAATCAAGAATAAAGTGACAAATATTATTTCTTTCAAGGAAAGTATAGCAGTAGTAAACAAATTGTTTATAAATATTTTACCCATAAAGAAAGACATATTCCTACTAACAAAGAAAGCAGGCCTACAAAAGGATTTTAAAATAAAATGGCTTCTTTCATCAAATCAAATCAATCACAGAATTATAGAAGAAATTGAAGCCATGATGTCACACAGTAATTTCACCTCCTTACAAAACTAAATCATTTTCATATAATTGAATGGTTTTGGAATTTTGACTAACCAAATTGCTTTTCAATGGCTGATTTATTTTTCTAAGTGTGATTCAATTCATTTATTCAGAATTGTTTTTGCATGGTTTATTCAAAATTCTATCTACTGTGAAATGCATTGTAGAATCTACTCAAGAAAACTAACTTTTAGTAAGGTTTTCAATAAAAATTCAAAAATTAAATTTAAACCAAGAAATAATAGTTTTTTTTTTTAAATCATAATTTTGACAAAAAAATTTAATTATTTCATTTTTAAATATTATTTAAAATTTCAAATAATTTTTTATGGGTCAATAGTTTTATTCAGAACTGTCTAATCTAATGTGTATTGTATTCTGAAATAAAATCGTAATTTGCAACATAACTTCTACTTGTCAATTAATTTATTGTCTTAATTATAATAAATACTAAGAGGTGGAGTGTAATCCCATGAATATATTAATTGAAAAATTATTAAATAGTATACATACAAAAATCATAAAATGCAAAACAAATAAAATATATGAAAAACATAAAAAAAGTTTCATAACTTTATAAAATATTTTTAATGAAATAATCTATGTACTTTAGTAAATAAAATTATAAATGATTATACACTTTATTAAATAAAGTAATAGATAGTAAAAAACTCTTTAAATAAACAAAACAATTCAAAATTGATATCTCTTATACATATTTTAGTTAGATATATGTAAAATATTGATACTAATTATTATTAATTAAAATGATTTTTTATTACTTTTAATTAATAAAATGTTGTGATAATTTAATAGGATATATATATATATATATATATATATATATATATATATATATAATAAACTTGTAATAAATACTCAATTTAATATATCACGATATTATATTAATAATTTAAACAAATGGCTACTTTCAAAAATGCAATAGCAGTGTTGTAAGTATAGTACACATAACCGATTGTCTTATAAAGATTATAATATAATAATAATAAGATTATATATATATATATATATATATATATATATAACAATTATAATATTAAAAACATTATAATAAAAATATAGAAAATGATACTATAGAAACATGATAATGTAATATAATATAATAATCATAATAATACTATAAAAATACAAACTTAATATAATAAGATAATCATAAGATAACAACATAAAAGAAATTTACATATTATAAATTATACAATATAAACAAGTAACATTTATTACAACAATATAATTAATGTTGTAAATATATTATATAATATAACTAACAAATTATATAATAGAATATATGTGAATAACTATAAATTAATATATATAGATTAGAGATAACCTATGTAAATTATATCTTTTAAGAAGAATAACTCAAGTATAATAATAGTTAATTAATTTATTATTTTATTTATTTGGAGATAAGTTTATGATTTTAATTATATAATCATAGTTAAATGATTTTTTGATCCACAAAATATATTAACTATAATATAATAGATTTAATATATAATTATACTTAAGGTTATCAAATTCATAGAACATCATATGTACAACAGTGGAAACTTATATATTTAACCCATTATAACCATTGATTACGCATATATTTAAAATGGAAAAATAAATATAAAATATAGAACTAAGAACATTGGCACAAAACACCATGATATACGTGAAGAAAACCATTACTAGTAAAAACCCCACAAAATAAGTATCGTTTGTATTTGAGAAAACTTATAAAATGGAACCTAACTTTATATCTTCTCCTCCCTTCTCCATACAAAGCTATTACACAGGTAATTGGTAAATAATTCGATGTATTAAACAATGAGCAAGACGCTCAATAAATAGTTTACAAGATTTACAAAAACTGGAAAGTTTCTAAAAAGAAACTCCAGATAAGATCGGAGACGATCTTATCTCTAAATTACAATAATTTACAATATTGAGCATTAATAAATAAATAACTAAACATTATTTTAATACCCTCCCTTAATGCCCAATCTATCTACTACACCAAGATGCCCCCTGAATTTTACAAACTTATCTGTACTGAGCGACTTGGTGAGAATATCTACTGTCTGATCCTCTGTCGAAACATGCAGCAACTGAACTAATTCGTCTTCAACCAGCTTCCGAATGAAATGACAGTGAGTTTCCACATGCTTGGTTCGCTCATGGAAGACCGGATTCTTGGCAAGTTTGAGAACTCCCTGATTATCACAGAACAAGGGAGTCGGACCTGCTTGAGATATTTGCATATCTGCAAGCATCCGGCGAAGCCAAACTGCCTCACATGCTGCTTTTACCGCTCCCCGATACTCTGCTTCTGTCGAGGAGAGAGCCACTGCTTGCTGCTTCTTACTCGTCCATGTGACTGCACCGGATCCCAAACTGAACACATACCCAGATGTTGATTTCCTGTCATCAACTGAGCCTGCCCAATCTGAATCTGTGAACCCACTGAGTTTAGGATCGTGACTCCGAGTGTACAAGAGTCCAAAATCAGGAGTGCCCTTCACATAACGCAGCACACGCTTCGCTGCTACCCAATGATCAGCCTTGGGGGCTGTCATGAAGCGTGATATGTAGCTCACTACAAAACTCAAATCAGGTCTAGTAGCAGCAAGATAGATGAGGCTGCCTACTAGTTGCCTGAACAATGTTTCATCTACCACAGGTGAATCGGACTTAGCTGACAACTTAAGCCCTTTTTCCATGGGTGTAGAGGCAGGTTTGCAATCCTGCATTCGGAACTTATCCAGAAGACTTC
>VDFB02084377.1:0-10289 GCA_007258455.2 Sequoia sempervirens
TATTTCAGTATGATGAAAAACGCGATTATTCGCAAGATTGTAATAGGTTTTTCACTGGATAATAAAAGTATTGGATGGCTACGGTTTGGTGGATGTAGCCCAGAATTGGGTGAACCACGTTAAATTCTGTGTTATGATTTATTCTATGAATGTTTTAGTTTCTCTGTTTTGTTAATTAAAATCTGCATTTAATTGTTAGATCTGCCATCTCTAACCCTAACACTTCTGAGGACACTAATGAGCAATATGGCCTTGTTGTCCACATGAGAAGCACCTTGTACCTCTTCCAAAACCTCTACTACCTAGAGGTGCACATGATTGCTAAACACTGCCCCTATTAACTGTAGACTATAAACTTTGGGCTGGTAGATCAGAGTGATAACACTTAATTCGCCTCCAGATCCTATCTCTCATGGGCTGAGATCTATCATCCTGATGAGATCAAGAGTTATTATGTTTAGACTATGAGGGCTGCTACTACTGTTGTTGTTGGCCACCCTTAGAGGGTGCTTGCTAACTCCTAAATGGAATTGTTGAATGTGACTAACCACCACAAGAGCTAAACCCTATTGAAGGTGCACTACCAATTTGAACCCCTGTCTTTCTAGCTAATTCCATAGCTAGATTCTCCTCAACAATCTAAGCCTTTTCCACAACTACCTCCATGGTCTTCAGGTTAAACACCTGAACTCCACCACTGATGCAAGCATTTAAGCCGCTAATAAAGTGTTGTACTAACATGCCCTCATCATCTCCAATACCAGTGTACTGCTCAAGTTCATAGAATTTCCGCTGATACTATTCCAACGACACTGCCAACTATCAAAGCTCATGAAAATCATCTGCACGATGCTAGATCACCAATGGTCAGGAAAGAATCAGGCATTGAAATGCTCAAGGAACATCTCCCATGACACTGAGTCTATGTCTATGTGGAGCTTCTACTCCTCAAGATGCCACCAGGTGGAAGCAACCCATCTGAGATTCATAATGGCACATTTGGCCTTGGTATTGCTACCATATGGGTGCATAGAAAAACATTAGTTCAGATCAATAAGCTAGGTCTCTGCCTATAACCCACTACTTGTCCCGTCAAATGTTAGAGGACATGCTTGAAGAAGGTCCCTCATGTGACCTGCTAAAATGGCATCTTGCTCAATAGCTAACTCCCTCCTCCTGGGAGATGTCTCTCTCTCTTGAATCACTAACTGCTCACCTTCCTACCTCAGACCAAGCCAGGAAAGAGCCTCCTCTATTGATTGGCACAACTGTGCGCCCTCAATCCTAGGCTGACCCAAATTTTGTCCTACTCCTCCCTGATTGTTCTGTGAACCCTGATACTCTTCACAATCTGAATCATGAGAAATTTGTGGAGGTGAATCTTGGTGATTGATCCTATGGCCACCACCACATCCTTTGCCTCACCCTTGACCTCTACCATGTCTCCTAGGCATGATCCTACATAGAAAAGTTCAGGGTATTAGAGGCGGTCAACAAGGAAATACTAAACTTCAAACTATACATCTAAGACAACACAATGGGATTATTATTATACCCAGATCACCCAGTGTTTAAACTTGGGCTTTGATACCATGTGTAACGCCCCTGCCGAGAACCCTAGAGCACAAAACCTAAACAACTAAAAATGATTTTTTTTTAAGTGCAATGTTGCACAAATGAATTTGAACTTAAATTTAATTATTATCTTACATCCTCTAGGGTGCCCGACTGCATTACTTAAATCCAATTATCCAAATTTACAAAACCATATAACCTAAGAATAACCAAATTCTAATCATCATAAAGCATTGCATTTACTCATCACAAATAATCCAATGAACCAAGAGATTCGTCAATTCTATTAGCATAAAAGGATAACTAATTACATTCTTTTCAAATAAGATATACAATATCATTGCATACAAAATACTTCACATACATGAGATACATCAGTTCAATTTTACAATTACAATTTGTACAGTAATATTTCCTCGATACAAGTTAGGAGTGCTCAACATATGATACATGATACAAGATACATGATACAATACAATGATCACAAATCTCAAAATAAGATGCAATGTAGTAGTCTCCAGATTGAACATAGCCACCATGACACAAGCAAGAGAAGGGAACCCAATGGAGAACATAACACGTTCCACCCAACCATGTGAACCCAAAGGTTCACCCCCCATGCTAGGAGGTAACAAAGAGCCCCACCATATCATAAAAACAAGGACTAGACATCACAAGTTTGGCATAACTCATGAGCACAAGAGGTACAACAACAACAAAAAACAAAAAACAATAGTGGCTAAACTTCTAGAGCCATACAATTACTCAAGATAAAACAAGCAAGGTAGCTCATGATCTCTTAGGGGAAGTGTCATCACATAGTTAGACATAGGTTATCCAAGTAGATCTTCCTAGGCCTCAACCCCCATCCTGGGTTATCCTAGTAGCCTCTATCGATCTTGGCCCCTCATTCCAACTCATGCAACATCAACTTACCTCTCATGGAGAAGAGGTAGTTGATTTGGATTTCTAGGCCTTCCCATCTCACCTCAAGCCTAAATGAGCACTTGAGCCTAAGCGAGGTAAAGATTTATCCTGATAATTTTTTAACTACCCTTCCCCTTAGTTTATTTTATGTTTCCAGTTGATTATGAAACTTCCACATGGGTTATCTAGGTACCCCTTTTTGCGCTAGCCCCAATTGGAAGCCACTTCCCTACTGACATCAAACAAACTAAAGATAATATCACCTAGCCACTTGCACAAAAAAAATGAAACTCAACACTCCACAAAACAAGGAATTAGACTTCTCATTCACAAGTTTTCTACACAATCACAAGGTGAACAAAAGTGCATGGAAAATGACCAACTTTGTCATACTAGTGTATAACAAACAACAATTCCCTTTAGCCTCTAGAGACTCAAGATTCAAAACAATAGATAGCATAACAACAAACAATTTCCATGATTAAACTCTAATGAAATTCACATCAATAAATATATATTTATACATATATATATATGTATATATATATATATATATATATATATATAAGTATATTAAATATAAGTATATAATTTAATGTTTACAATTTCTGGTTTTAATTTAATAACTTTACACTCTGTCTTAAACTTAAGAATTTACAAAATCTCTAGGCTATTCTAGAAGGGTCCACGTATGTATATATACATGACTAATCCGTAGACCGTGTACTATTTATTTCTCACCCATTTGATTGTATTGAGAAGAAACTACACATTACACAAGTTTTTATGGCATGCTAAACAAGGCACACAAGAAGGTGTTCAGTATAAAACATAGTGACAACCATAAGTGTATTTATATAAGTTATATATATATATATATATATATTAATATATACATACAGATTCTATAATGTGTTGAAAGAAGGTATTTATGGCTGAATGATCTACATTCCAATTGCATATGCAAAACAAAGCGAATGAATATATCCTCATTAAGTTAAAAATTATAATTCTCCAACTACGGTTTAAGACACACCAAGTGCAGTCTACAGTAGGAATTTGCACCATATTCAAATATGTATAACACAATATAACCATACTTTTTTCACTTCATAAAAGCCTTTATCAAATTAATGGCAGAATTTGAGTAAGCTAATGTTTGGCAATTTAAGGAACATACAAATTGAATTATATTACACTGGTACATTAAAGATTCAAATGAATTCACTTTGAATCGTATTTACATGCTACCTCAACTAAAAAGGCATGTCGTTCGAAGAACAACAAGAGATATGAATGAACCTTAATTTATGCAGAAATTTAGCAACACACTCGGTTAACTCCAAGTACAAATTATAAAGAGCCGATAATGCATCTGGGGAATTAACTCCAAGTAAACACCAATATTATGAACTGAAGTTACACTGATGTGAACATATGCGATATTGGATGTGGCATTGGTTTGACAAAGAGAAGTAATTGCATGCAAATAAATATATATTTTACTTTTATGTCAAAACAATAATTCTTGATTTGCATGTCGAAACACAAAGTTGTTGAAAGTAGTTATCGCTATTGACAATCCTCCAAATATGTTCCATCAATAAATTAAGGAGAGGATCATTTACTTAATGTATCTATCATCTATGTGAACTCAACTAAACAGTTTCAACCAATCATTAATGTAATTTAGCTTTGTTACAACTATTATTTATCAAGTATAGATTTGACCTGCATACGAGCTATATACCAGATGGGTATATGGAAGGGGAGAGAAAATATTAGCATAATCCCAAATTTGGATTTTCTCAGGAAAACATGCTTCACTGGAAGAAATATAGGCATTGGTGGATTCTACTATCTCACAAACAATAAGAGGTATCTGAAATTTGCATGTCAAAAGCCTAGATGCAAGCAATGTGTCCATATTCACAAATTCTCATCGCTAAATCTATGAAGGGAAATTTCATTAAAATTCAAAGCTTCGCATCACAATAACTCTATAGTACAAAAGATTAATCCCATAGTCAATTTCAGCAAAGCAAGGATCGAAAAAGGTAGAGTGGACCACACCAGAGATATAGGAAAATTTTATTCTCAAGATCTATGTGTGGACATCAAAATCTGCAAATGGTTAGTAACTAACATATATAAACATGATTAGTTTCCAAGCAATAAGCACCATTCAACATCCATATGAGATATCTAACATGTTTCAAAATGATATCTAATAACAAGATACATAAAAGCCTACAAAGAAAAACATGAAATCAATCTATCCCATATTGGATTGGTGTCACATGTGCTAGTGACCCTTTCCCAACCCTTGATCAAAGCTTAAGATGAAAATGCTATGAATATGGTGGAGTGATGATGAACAAGATCAAATCTCAAATGAAGAGAGTAACCTTGCATAAAAGTTGTGGAGGATTGTGAAGGGTTTGATAAGAGATGAAGCCTCTACTTTATAGATTTTCAAAATGCTAAGTGTTGAAGAGAGACCAATGTGGGACAAAGATCAAGCCAATGAGTTGAGGCCACTTGTCAAATGGTGATTGGTTGATGGTTGTGCAAGAGTTGGGAAGAGTGCCCATGAGAGGGAGAATTTGAATTTGAATTTGCAACAAATTTTGAGAGGGGGACAAGAAAAACAGCAATAAATGCCATATTTGACTTGTCATGTTGAGGGAAAATGAGGTTATTTAATAAATCAATAAAATTGATTTATTGTGCAAGTGGCTAGATCTAGATAATGCAAGTGGGATGGGATTAACATTTAACTAGGGTTAGATTAAATAGATGATGATTATGCTGATTTAATGCTGATTAGGTGATTTGACTTTTAAGACTTTGATAATTTGATTTATTTGAATTAGAAAATGATGGAATATTATTTAGGATTTGATTTAAATGAAGTCCTGATTTATTTAATTAAGTGGATGATGCAAGATGAAGGTTGAATGATAATGCTTATTTGATAAATGACCTTGAGATTATTTAATGAATGGATGAAAATGCACTTGATTAATTGATGAATGGTCCTAATGTGACATCTAATTTCACTGAATCCGATCGAATGCATAATGTAAATTTTGCATGTCTACATTTTGCCCCTCTTTGGAGTAATGTACTTGTTGCATTGGTTCAAAGAATAAACTTGCCGCGATCGAAATTAAAAAATTTCATGATTTTTCGGATGCCCCAGTGTAAAGAAGTACACTGGTACATTGCCCCCTTGAGAGATCGAGCGAAAAGATTCGATTTGAGGGTCGATCTCGCGATAAAGAGGTTCAAAATGGATGGTTATGGATGACGATGCAAATGAGATGATTTCAAGATGCTTAGAATAACAAATCTATATTATCCTAAACAACTTAAATAATGATATGATATGAGATGGATGAGATGGGTGATGTGATACGCTATGATTATGCAATGGATGATTTTATGCAGATGCTTAGACTAACATATCTATATTATGATGATATGCATGTTAGATGATATGCAAAATACCGATGATTTATGGATGCAAGATGGATGCATGATGGATGCATGATGGATGTGTTGGTGATGATGATGGACTATTCATGATGCGATGTTAATGTAGAAGTGAGATGATGACAAGAGGATCCAATAAGTCCATGATTGGTCGAGACTTTATTAGAGATGATGATGATAGATGATGATGATGATTTTCTTATCAAGGATTGGGATTTTCAAAGGGTCACTTACTTTATTTTTGATAACACACCTAAGTACGATGCATCAAGGTATGAAGGACCAGGATGGCGTTGTACTTAGTGTGATGAACTTTGACTCGACAAATAGATAGGAGTATTCTTGTTCACACTGATATGTGAAACCTTGCTAGGATGCACTTTAGAAGTCTCAAACATCTTAGACCAAAACACGGAAAGGTATAACCAATCAATGTAATAGTCAACAAGCTATCAGAAACATCCTCCATACATATCTAACAAAGCAAGTATTCACCAAGTTATTTTACAAGAACGTCCAACAAGCACAGACAGACAAAAGAATAATGATTGTTGCCCCATTCCTATCTCTCTAAATCCTTCGTTCGGATATCATCGAGAGGTCCTTGGACTGAGCGCAATAAGATAAGTCAAAAGAAAAAGACCAAGTACACAAACAAGTTGATGTTCTTCAATATCGCTAACCAAAAGGGAATGTGCTTTTAAGGATAGGAACCAAACTTATTGCCAAAAGATAATGCCCATTGTAGGAAGGATACATCCTAGGACATGTTAGTGGATGGCGGCACGTCATTTCGTTTATCCAAAATGTTCTTTCTGATAACCAATGCCCCTTGTAGGAAGGATTCATCCTACGACATGATGTTATCAGATGATTGATATGGGACTGTTTGGATGATGGACTATCGACACAAAGACCTGACCAACTTGTTTACGCACTGACTAAGACTTGAGACTTGATGCTTTTGAGTTTTACTTTTAACCTGTTAGACTTGTTTCTAATTGTTTCACCAAAGGTTGAGGATGATGATTAGTTTATTACAAATGGTGTTTATTGCAGGTGCAAGCGAGATGAGGTGGATGGATTTTTTTCAAATATTTGGATGTTTTTGGAGTTTTGCAATGTTTTTGAGGCTATTTTTGGTATTTTTTCAAGATTTTACAAATGTTTTGATTTTTAGTTTTCCAATGTTTTTGGGATTTTCTGAGATTTTGACCAAGATACTAACCTAAAGACCTATCCTAGGGGTCTCAAGGGCTAATCAACAGATTAGCCTTGCCTACGTTATACACGCAGAGACCACGTAGTTCGACTAACAACTTGACCGATTTACAGATGATGATATACATGATGAAATGTCAGTTTATTATGATGGACTCCTATAGGACTGACCTAAATGTCTCAAGGGATGATCAAAGATCAACCTTGCCTACGTTCAAGCTCGGAGATGACGTAGTTCGACAAGACGATCTTGTTTTTAACTTTTGAATGACTTTTTGACCTATTTTTGGATTTTGATATGTTTTGAATGTTTTTGGATTTTCTGATTTTCTGATGTTTTTGGATTTTATGATTTTTTTATGTTTTTGTATTTTATGATTTTCTGATGTTTTTGGATTTTATGATTTTCTAATGTTTTTGGATTTTATGATTTTCTGATGTTTTTGGATTTTATGATTTTCTGATGTTTTTGGATTTTCTGATTTTGAGGACTTTAAGACCATACAGGAATCCGATCCGATGGGAGCATGCCCCCGGCACAATGCAATAGACTACTCCAATAAAGGCAGGACAAACTGACCTTGAGGGTGGGCCGAGTAGTACTAGGAGGGATCATGATACGAACACAGGACCAAGCTATGGTGTGGAAATGAGCGGATGAGTGATGAATGGAGATATGGATGAGATGGATGATGGTAGCGAAATGGAGGGGTAATGTAGAGCAAGCTGTAAAGGTCCTGGTGGATGAAAAGTGCTTATTTACACAAGGCGCCTGTTTGCCAGGTTTTCACCAAGGTACTTGCCCAAAGTGCCACTGAAGTGGTTTTCACTAGAGGACAATTTTTTTTTGATCCTTTTTCTGATTTTTTTTTGGATTTTTTGCTTTTTTTTTGATTTTTTTTTGTTGTTACCAAGACGCCTGTTTGCCAGGTTTTCGCCAAAGTAACCATTTTTTTAGGACTTTTTTTGATTTTTTGGATTTTTTGGTTCTATACCTTGAAATAATTAGGCATAAAACTTTTTGAGATGGGAGCTATTCATGGGTTCCTGCACAGGTTCCCCTTCGGGTGTTGATAGCTGATATGCCCCTGATTTGTAGCTTGCTGTGATGATGAAAGGCCCTAACCAATTGGGTTAGAACTTGCCCTTGCTACTAGGATTTGGGACATTCTTCTGATTTTCTTTTAAAACCAATTCTCTGACTTGGAAAGTCCTACTTCTGATCTTCTTGTTGTAGCTTCGTTTGAGTCTATTTTGATAGACTTGCAAATGATTCAAAGCTTCGATCCTTCTCTCATCCAGTAACTCTAGCTCGTTTAGTCTTGAGACCCGATATTCTTCATCAGTGATGAGATTTTGGAGTTATATTCTGAGGGATGGGAGCTCGATCTCAATGGGGAGTACAGCTTCTGATCCATAGACCAAGGAGAATGGGGTGGCGCCAGTGGGTGTGCGGATGCTGGTTTGATAAGCCCATAGGGCAGGATTAAGCTGCAAGTGCCAGTCACGACCTGCATCATTGACTATTTTCTTGAGGATTTTGAGGATGGTTTTATTTGTGGCTTCTGCTTGGCCATTTCCTTGGGGATAGTATGGGGTGGAGAAGCGATGTTGGATTTTGAATTTCTCGCATAGGTCACGGACTTCCTAATTTTTGAATGGTGTCCCATTATCTGAGATAATAGCTTGTGGAACACCATAGCGGCATATGAGATAGTTTAGGATGAACTTTGAGATCTGCTTTCCTGTTATGTAGGTCATAGGTATGGCTTCAACCCACTTGGTGAAGTACTCAGTTGCAGTTATAATGAATTTGTGGCCGTTGGATGAGGTGGGTGAGATTTTCCCAATGAGATCGAGTCCCCACTATGAAAAGGGCCATGGGGTGATAATCAGGTGAAGCACTTGAGCTAGAGCATGGATGAGGTCCCCATGCTGCTGACATTGTAAACACCTTTAGCATGATCATGTGCTTCTCATTCCATCATGGGCCAGTAATACCCCAGCCTCAGCAATTTCTTGGCAATGGTTATCCCACTCGAGTGTGAGCCACAGATACTGTTATGAACCTCAGTTAGAGTGATTAATGCCTCCTCATCATTTAGACAGCAAAGTAAAGTACCCTCTATGCTTCTACGGTATAAGGTATCACCTAGGATGACAAATCTAGATGCTTTTTTGATGAAGGTTCATTTTAGGCTCGATGGTAGGTGAGTAGGTATGACTCCTATTCGAAGATAAGTATATATGTCATGATACCAAGGATTGCCAGGACCAACAATTTCACACACATATTCTGATTTTGGTACTTCAAATGTGGGAATGAGAAGCTGCTCGATCAAAAATTCATATTTCAGTATGTTGTGAGGAATGTCTAATAGAGACCTAATTGCAGCCATGGCATTAGCGGTTTTGTTGTTGGTTCGTGGAATCTGCTCAAATGTTATGTCAATGAAGGATTCCTTTAGAGTTTCCACCAATTTTTTGTATGGGGTTAGCTTATCATCCTTTGTCTGATATTCATTATTGACCTAATTTATGATCAGCTGTGAGTTTCCATAGACCTTGAGAGCTATGATATTCCATTGCACTGCTATTCTGAGACCTATAGTCAAAGCCTCATATTCTACTATGTTGTTCGTGCAAGGGAATGCTAGTTTGTATGACCATGGTATGCAATCCCCTTGGGGGGTGATGAAGAAAATACCAGCTCCTGATCCGTGCTGTGTATATGACCCATCAAAGTATAGTTTCCAGTGATCAACAATGTTGAAGTTAAATATAGATTCATCTGGAAATTCAGATACAAGAGGATTCTCAGAATACATAGGTGCTTCTGCTAATTGGTCTGCAATAACCTATCCCTTGATTGCTTTCCTCTCAACATACTCGATGTCATATTCTGATAATATCATGACCCATTTTTCCATTCTGCCAGTTAACATTGCCTTGGATAAAAGATATTTGAGGGGATCAATTTTGGCAATAAGCTTGATCTTGTGTGCCAACATGTAGTGTCTGAATTTTTGGGATGCAAATACTACTGCAAGGCAAGCTTTTTCAATGAA
>VDFB02084378.1:0-85743 GCA_007258455.2 Sequoia sempervirens
AAATTATTTCTGGGTTTATAATTTTGTCCCATAAAAAATTATTATTTTTGGGTTTTCTGATTTTTTTGCCTAGAAAAATCATGGGAGGGTTTATAATTTTTTCCTGAAAAATTAAGGGTCTATTCTTGTTTACCCTAGTCAGGGTTTTCGCAGTATGGGAGGGCTCTCTGATTTCTCTGAAGGGTTTTACCCTTTTTCCTTAAAAACTATGTTTTGTATGTTGATCCATGTTTCAGTTTTCGTACTAGCTACTTGTTTGGATTTCTGTAACTCGCATTGTGTGGGATTCCTTTATGGGTTTTTACCGTTTTCTTTGAAAAAAACGATGCTTTGTAAACTTCAGTTTTAGGGTTTTGCGGTTTTGTCCTCAAAAATTGTGGTTTGTTGTAGTCTGTTTTTGTCGCACCTAGAGTTGCTGGGGCAAACATCTGCACAATTAGCTTCTTGTAGTTTGTTCTGGAGCGTCATGCTCATCTGCAAAAGTTTGAAGGGTTTGCCGTTTTTTCCTCAAAATTATGGCAGCTGTTCTCGATGTGTATGTTTTCAGGACAACTTTGTTACCCAACATCAGGTTGGATGTTTTGTGATCTTTTTACGTCATTTCCAGAAGTTTTGCAGTTTCTGGGAGGGTTGATGGCAGACTCATCTCAAGTGGCAGAGTTAGTGGCAGGCTCTTGTCTTTCATTGTAGAAGCGTTCTGAGAAGAAGGAGACAGCCTTCTTTGTTATTTCTTCCAGTAGACTTAGTACGATTGACCATTAAGGGAGGGTGTTAGAATAGTATTCTGTATGTTAATGGTCAATTATGAATGTATTGAAGTAGATTAGATATTTGCTTGTTGTCAATAGTTTCAAGTAGGTAGACGTTTAATGTCTATAGTAGACCTTCTTTCCTATATATTGTAATCTTTCCTTCTTGTTAATGCAATGCAATCTACCAGTTCATTCCAGAACAATATTCACCGATAACTCTTTGACCAACACCTCTTGAGTGAATACGATTCTGGCATAGATTATCGACAAAGACAAATACAGTTAAATCGCCCAATAATAACATTCACGGCTAACACATTCAAAGAAACAAGCCCGTATGATAATCAACCACAAAATTATGGAATGCACCTGACTAAGTAAGCAAGGTGATAATCATATGAATAGTTCTTGATTTATATTTGCACTCCTTTGTAATATCTACACCAAACATATAGTAACCAAGGCTCACTGATGATGTGGCAATTGTTTGACCTTCCTCTCGGGAATGAGCCGTGACCAACCTTTGTAATATGCCCTCGATGAATGATATAAATATCTCCTTCATAAAATGATACGGCTGATAGTCTTGATGTCACATCTCATTGCATCGGTTAACACTATCAAACATTTGCAGTTATATAATGCCGCCTTGAACAACTGAGAATATTCAATTGGCATATATTAGTGGCTAAGCATGATACCACCCGATATCTTCAGCATTGCAAGCCGAAGTAAAAACCATGACCTCTTCTCAATATGACGCAACCAAGGAAAAGGGTATCAATTAAATGCACTGCACTTTGAGTGATTCGCTAATCTGCTAGCGATATCAATATGTACTGATGATAATAATGAATGCCAATAATAATATATTAAATGTCTCCAATAATGTGAATTGCTCTGATAAGAAGAACCCGCTTCTGCATAAATATTTTATTCTGTCTACACACACTTTTGCAACGGATTGGGGGATAAAAAATTTTAAATTTTAAATTTTTTGAATGACAACAGTGAACAGAGTGAAGTGTAAAACAATGGCAAGAATGAACATGATGGAGAGAAAGAGAAGAAATGCAAATGAGTGATGAATATCACAGATTTGCACGTGGTTTGCATTGCTCCTCTGTTGACAAAATGCAAGAATGGTGGACGGACATCAATGGCTGTTACACGTGGTTTGCACTGCTGGGCCCTTGAATGAACCGCTTTGGATGAAGACACACGAATGGAAGGCAAATAGAGAGGTCAAGCAAACTTGCTCTGATACCATATTGAAATGAGAGAGAAAAAAGGAGATTGCTCTCAAATTAAAAATTTGTCATTCACATTACACCGAAAATTATTACATAGAATTGACTTTAAAAACTACTATCCCGTATGAAACTAATTATGGGAATATAACTACCAAAACTAAATTTATTTATTAAATTAACAATAGCATGTTAATTTATTTATTTAACTAACCTATGTTAAGCACTAATTTCTAACACATTGTCCAACCTTAAGTGCATGTTTGTGAGCGAAAGGTGGTTGAAGATTCTTTATTGCATGAAGGCTGAAGCAGAGAGGGTTGTGAAGACCATCTTTGATAATACATTTGTGAAGACCATCTTTGATAATACATTTGTGAAGACCATGAATGAGATCATCAAGGTAAGTTTTTGACCAAAATTTTATTTTTTAAAATTATTTTTTACAATGTTACAAGTTTTTTTAATTTTTTAATTTGCTGATTATAATTTTAAAAAATAATTTTGATTTTTTTTGACACATTAATTCGGCTTGATGGGGCCGAACCCAAGAATAAGTTTAACATTGATAGGAGCACAAAAAAAAAGGACCCAAACATACATCCGCAACATGATGTTGACCTGGTAACAAACCTCCCAAAACTCCCCTCCATCACAACCACCTACGCATCCTCATCTTTCGACGACACCACCATAGCGTTGGAACTAGTAAGGAGGGCAAGTAGGGGTGCTGGATCCCCTGCCATGAAGGTGCCAAAGAGCTCCTTTAGTAGATAAATATTGCTTTTGACTTCCTCCAAACGGGCCTCCATGTCTTCCCCTACACATTGCACCGGGAATGGGATCTAAGGCCCATTGTAGTCTAGGGTGAGCTCGGGCCACACCCCACCCTTAGGTCTCAAACCCATTCCAATCATCACCATCTTCAGATAATACTCCATGCCTTCCCTCTAGCTCGCCTTTGCCAATTTCCTCATCAACCAGCGGACTGTTGCTTTCTCCTTGTGGGCATGTAAGAGCCATGCCATAAACATGGATGCTAGATCAGAGTTGACATGGAAACGATAGGAGGATTGGATGAATCTGAATCCTAGGACTCGCTTGATGGGCTCCAACACATCCACATCTGCAGCATTGAAAACTCTACGCAGCCTAACATCTGTTGCCACTCCTATAAAGTCCATTTGCCTTTCTTTGGCACCCAAATTGATCGTTGTTTCCATTGCAATTGACGCGGGAAGAGGGTAGCAAGTCAGGCTATAAAGAATTTTCGTGGCCACCTTACTCCACCGCCATCCTTTCCTGGCAATGCCATTAATGATGCCTAAACCCTTAAGGCCAAGAGGCATCCTTTGCTCGTGTGAACGCTGCTAATTAATGTTCAACCACCTTGTTTTTCCCATGGTAATTGATAGTGGATTTGGACAATTGATCCGCATCCCCGTTCCCTTCTTGATAAATATGTGTAACCTTATACTCCTCAAAGAAGTCTAAGTCCTTCAGCAGGTAGCTCAAAATCTTTTCAAGCTTCCAATTTGGTATGGATCTCTGTTGGATGGCATTGATTGTGATCATCGAGTCCCCCTCGATATGCACACTTTTTATGTTCATTTGGATGCCAATCTTAACCCCAAGCCAAGTTGCATGTAATTCTGCCCGGTTGTTTGTTCCTTCCCCTAGGAACTTAGATAACCTTACCTTGGTGTTCCCTTCATGGTCCCTTATGATGCAACCTGCACCTATTGGGCTTGGGTTACCTTAGGCTGCTCCATCAAAGTTTAGTTTCGCCCAACCTTCGTCAGGAGGATGCCATTGCACCCCTAGTCTTGGATTCACTAATTTACTTTAATTTACTAATTTCCTTTTCATTCATTCTCTTGTTTTAGGTGTTTGAACCATTGATTAGGATTTTGCAGTTGGTGGACATGGACAAAAAACTCCATGGGGTATCTATATGAGGCGATAGATAGAGCCAAAGAAGCAATTCAACATTTGTATGGGATGAATAGAACCAAATATGAACTCTTATGGTGCATTATTGATCAAGTGTGGAATCAACAACTCCACCAATATATTCATGTTGCTGCCTACTATTTGAACACTAAGGTTTTTTCTCCCTTTTATCTAGTGTAGATGTAGAGGTTATGCTTGGCCTCAAGATGCATATTGAGAGGTTGATCCTTGATAACAACTTTCAAGATCTCGTACATGATGAGTTACAGAGGGGAGGGGGGGCATTATGGTTGATTGTTTTGGTTTTTTTGTTGGCTCTTGAAGTGCTTGCCCCACTATTATGATTTTTGGAAGCATTCATATTATTTTGCATCATGTGGAGCATCTAACCCAACATGCCTATCATTGTAGCAATCTTATTCTCTTTATGAGCATCTGTCTTTTGTTAGTAATTCCCACTGAGAACAATTGTTATATTTTGTTGTCAACTCTTTCATAGATTGGCAAGATTTGGCTCTAATACTATTGTAATATCCTGTTTAAATTTTTTCATATCATGGAGGGAATATTTCGTAATATCTAAGTAAGTTTTATTTTTAATTTCTATAAATAATATATTTGTAGGAAACTATACTTTTTCCAATTGATATTTTGATGATTTAATTGAATTTGCACAATGGTGATTTCCATGTGAAATCACTTTAAGGAATTGTGGTTTTTTACCCTCCAATTCTAGAGCTAGAGGGGGTGTAATGTCCTCTCGTGATATTGCTAAATTTAGGATTGCAAAACAATAATAATCACTAAAAGCTGATATTTCATATTAGTAATAATGAGTATCAACTTTACGACAGCATTCAAATTAATACATGAAATATTATAATATTGAGAGCAACACACCATAGCTAAAACATCATAATATTTAGATCTATTAACATTGGAATTCAAAATATCTTAACATCATTAATGGTTATTCCAAGGCATATTCCTATAGCCAATCATATTAGGAATTCACTTGAAATGTTTGCAAACCACAATCTCAAGGATGGTTGTCCTTGTATTGCGAGAGCATGGGTGGAACCTCGTCCATCCATTTCGGGGTGGCTTACTTGAGAAGACCCTCAAGCCCAGGAGCACTCATCCGCCTCTTGGCCCACAAACATGGCATGATCTCAAGTCCACTCCATCCCTTAGTCCACCTTGGAGGCGCTCCATCCTCCTTGATCAAGCCTAGGAGCACTCATTTGTCTTTCAACCCGCAAGCGCTCCATCTTAGGGTGGTGTGCTTAATAAGATGCATGAAGACTGCCTCCTTAACAAGCCTAGGAGCATTCATATGCCTCCCCGCCCATGAATGCTCCATCTCAGGGTGGTGTGCTTGATGAAGGAAAGGCCAATACTTCACCTCTCGTGAACTTGGAAGGTTGATTGGACTCGCTATTGCAAAACACTTCTATAAATTCAAAATAGATTGCTAAAGGAATCTACTATATTCATTGGTAATAAAATATCATTATGCAATTATGATATGTATGTATATATATGTATGTATGTATGTGTATATATATATATATATATATATTTATGTATGTATGTATGTATGTATGTATATTCCTAATTTGTATTCTCAAACTTACTTCCCAATAATTTTCTTGCTGAAACAATATTTATTTCCAACAGATATCTTATATTCCAATTTCTTATTTTCCTTTTTCCAATCATCTTTTTTGATGCCTTTCACAATTGATTCAACCTCCTCTATATATCCTTCATGGTGGGGGGGAGTTGGGAAGAGGTGAATTGTCACAACCTTTATAATCATCACACCCCTTACAACGGATGCACCCCTCCTTAATCCAAGCGCTGCCTTTGTTTTAACCTCCTTAATCGCTGTCAATGTAATAATCTCTGCCTTTAGTACTTCAATTGAAGTCTTCTATATATTAGCGCCACCTTATTACATATCTTCGGCAAATGGTTGGGTGAGAAGAATTAACAGCTAATCCAGCAAAATCTCAGGCTATTGCAAATTGGCTTTTGACTACCATAAACAAACAACTTTGTTGGGGGAAGTTAAGTAACGAGGAATTCATTCCCTTATTCTCTACAATAGTGCCATTTCAATAAGTGATATCAGTTTTCGGTGGCATTTGGAAAATAGTAGTGCTTTTGATTCTTTGAAGTTTAAAATTAGTTATGTACAAGTGCTTGCTCTTTCTAATTTGCAGCAATTATTCAAAAAAGAGAGCAATGCAAGTAAGCATGCGATGGGGGTAATTACATTGCAAATAGGTAAACTAGTTTGCTATCTTTTTGTATTATTTTCTAAAACTATAAGAGATTACCCCATTTATGATAAAGAAGTGTATGCACTTTTTACAAGCTGTTAAAAATGGAAGAATCATTTTTTGGGAAAATAAACAATTGTTTATACTGATTATAAACCTCTCTAGTATTTTGAAGCACATAATTAGTTGCAACAAGCTAGACACTACAATTGGACGGGATTTGTTCAAGTATTCCATTTGGTGATCAAGCACAAGAAAGGAAAAAACAAATATAGTCTCAAATATGCTATATGTAGGTCATCTATTGCAAAGCAAATTCTATCTTTGGCTATGGTATTATAATTTTAGCCCTTTCACTGTCATGTTTCCGATTTGGGACATATCTCCAGCAAAACGGAAAGAGCATTTTTTAATGCTAAAATCTTTAAATTAAAAATAATATTAAATATTTACATAAAGTAATAAATAATTAAATAAATAAATAAATCTTCTTGATGACCGACCCACTCATTTGGGCACCTAAATTGAAATTGAAATTTTGAATTACTTTCTGTTTACATCTGGTGCGATCATTTTAGAAGGCTTGTCATTTTCAACTGGCCGACTTTTGGAGGAATGGCGCCGATTGCAAGCTTATAAGGATTTTGAACCTCTCATTTCTATCATCACGAGAATTGGGGTTATTGCCTGTCTGAGATTTGAGAGCGTAGCAGCTCAACTCAGCCGCTCAGGGTGCGTAGTCTCGCCCAGGTCTTTTTTCGTCTTTATTATACTTCTCAAAATTGCATCTCCCTCTGAATCTTGTTCAGCTTGTGGGTTACAGGTGGCGCTGCTATCATTAGCAGCAATCAACAAATCAAGTTCTGGCCGACCTTGCTCTGCCAATACAAGGAAACGTGATTAAGTTAGCGGACAGAACAAATACCGAGCCCTTCATTTAGTGCAACTACGGCTTGGAGGTAGTGACGCCATTGTCAAAGGCGAAGCTGGTCATCACCATCAGCAACAGTTCATCTTGGCTGTCTAGGCGCAGCTGGGAACATTCAATCCTGATTCTTCTTGCGGGAGCATTGTTTACCACGGAGCTTCATCACATTGTTCGCACTTGCTAGTAGCATTACACAGTGATTTGTATGCGTAACTCTCTCAGACATATTGTGGGAGAACATAGTGGAATGACTTTAATATTCGTTTATGAAATAATATCATAGCTTTATTGTGAGATATTTGGGGATCAGAATTACTGTGTAATCTTTATAATCTGAATTGCATTGCTTCCTTTCAGTATTTGTTTGTTTTAAGAGGCTTATGAGGAAGCATACGCTTTAGATACAAATTTTGGGAGGTTAGATCAATAGTTGAAGATGAAGTCAATGGTGAAAAAAACTGATTTCTACCTCAAAGATGGGCTATTCTAAAGGTTCGATTAGCTATGCATGCAAAAGAAGGAAAGATTTCCATTCATGAGGGAAGCACATACTTAAAAAGATTTAAGGCTGTCTTGGTGTAAAACCGTGGCTCATTTGCACATGTATGGGTATTGGCTGATAAATGTAAAAGAGGTCTTGAAATTCATTAGTAGATGTAAGATATGTTGCAAAAGAATATGACTACTTGTATGTTGTTGAAGATAGTATTAACAAGATGTGTGTTTTAACTCCATGTAAGAATTTGATAAAGGGGCATGAATCAACTAAGTTAATCTCTTCTAATGTTGGGTGCATTTTTATTTTCTCTCTATTCAATAGTGTATCAAACAAGGATTCAAGATTTTGGGGGAAGTTTTGGACCATCTTGCGGGGCAAGATGGATGCCAATTTGAAAAGAAGCACAACCTTCCGTCGTCAAATTGATAGCCAAATGGAATTTGTAAATATAACTTTGGTCTTGTTGATAATGGGCTGTAACAAGCAGCATCTGAGGAAATGGATTTGGTCTTTGACATACATACAACATTCTTATAGTAGAGCAGTTTGTACTTCCATTAATAAGTCACGTTTTATAGCGTGCTTGAGCTATATTTCTACTAATCCACTTGGTGTTTCTTTGTGATAGAAAAGAGAAGAGTTTGTACTAGACTGATCTGTAACAAGGGTAACAACAGTTCATTGAGAGGATTGTGAGAGGATTGAATGAATCTGTACAACAAGATTCAGAGGGAGATGCAATTTTGAGAAGTATAATCATCCTGAATGAAGGCAATTCAAATCTAGCTTTCCAATTGTTTCCATGTACAACAGAATGTAGTAGCGTATATCACATCATTAGACATGCTTAACCTTGCATTTGTTGACGACATGTGGAAAATCAATTATGCTATAAAAAAATGTTTTTCGTCTTGGTTGAATTGACTTCTATCCTTCAATTTGTGCTTGAATTTTAAAATTTTTTAGGTCTGGTGGGAAGATTTTCATTTTTTCAGCAGCCATATAAATGACCCTATTATTATGAAGAAATTGGTACACAAATCTTCTAAAAAGTATTCAAATTTGGAAAGACTAATGACATTGTCTAGTCCATTTATAAACAACTCTTGGAAACATTTCTTTTCTGACATTGTCTAGCTGAAACTAATAAATATAAAATATGTAATTGTAGTATGAAGAACCAAAATTTTTAAAATTTTTGTAGAGATTTTCCTCTTAAAAATCAGATAATATTGCATTTTTGACCTCACCTTTAGAAGAAAAGAACTACAAATTGCCCAACTGTGGCCAATTTTGAATACTTTTATAAAAAATCTGAAATAACTTTAGTACAATGGCCTTAAGATTTGTTTTTTTTTAATGTAATCTACCTGGTAAAGTTTGAAATTATGTTTTTGGTCTGCATACTTGTTTACGGGACCGATTTTGTTGGCTGAGTTCCTACTCAAGAAGAGTTGGAATTTGTTGAGTTGAGCAGTATGAGCATTTTTTGTAGTCTTATCAAAAAATAAAATTCATTTCTATATTGTAAGTTTGTAACACAATCCTACCAAATTTAGTATTTTGAACTGGTGATTTTCAGGTCTGATTTGGAAGCTGTTATAATTTCAGCACTAGAAACAGTTCTAAGCCCAAAAGATGCTATCATAGGAATCAAATTGCCTGAAGATAGTGTTCAAGCATTTATAAATTCTGTGAAATTTACACCAGTATCTGAAGGTGACTGTAATCCGCATATATCATTTGAAGATTTTAAAAGATGGTGTGCCAAGATTCCATCTATTAAGAAGTTCCTTGGAAGCCTTTTGACAACTCTGGGATCAGGTTTTGCAAGTCTTCTTCCATTATATTTTTGTGACCCATAGCTGTAAACAAAATATATGGTATTGAAATTATATTTTTGCTTTTATGAGTAAGGTAAATGAAGTTCATCCACTTTATAATTTTATTATCATGTGCTCTGGAGTTCATTTTAGTTCTTTGAATTGGAAAGAGAGAAATAGAGCTCATATAGCTATGGGTGTGTACAGATCTTGATCTTGTTTATGCAAATCTCATGTCGAAAGATTTATTATTTTCTTCATGATTCAGAAAGAAAGAGTACATAAAGAGCTATGTTAAGCCACATATGGTTACGATGAAACATATATACACTTGATAAGATGATTTCCACAAATTAATACCATAACTCTATACTAAAAATAAGGCCATACCCAGTGAAGACAGCAAATCCATGAAACATGTTGAGGGTTTCTTAAGGATTTTAGGATAGTCTGCCAGAACCATGTAGGGGGAATTGTTGTGTCTCCTTTTAGACACCACTAGACATAGCATGGGATATGACTAACAACCAAATCTATCTGCAGATGGGCATTCCTTGATGCTAATCACGTGTCCTCCAGATGCGATACTTAAGCTCATTAACTTAGGACCTAAACAAACTTGTTTCCCTCTACTGTCCTTAGTTTCAAATAGGAACTTGTGCAACAAGAATAGAAATTTTGATAAGAATATTATGGGCAAGGAATATCAACTTTGGCCTTATGCCCACATAGAAACTTAGGTTAAAGTATGATAGACCTGGTATACAATGTCACTCATTTTCTGAACATTGAAAATTGGTATAAAATGCTTGTGGAACTGAAATAGAAATGCAGGCATTGTACCTAGGAACTTGGGCTTGAGTTCAATTAACTTTTAGTGTCCTCTTGTGGCCAAACTGGCACACTGGACTTTGCAAAATTTGTAAAGGAAAATAGGGATAGGGATTGCAAACACATTTCTTAAAAGAAAGAAGCCCTTAAGTACATCAGAGTGCTGAGGGAAACTTAGAGCGAAGTAGAAGGTGAGAGAGATAAAACAAACAGAATGAAGTATCTCTTATATAAAAAATTGTTGGTGTTTAAATTCACACCTTTGGAATGCGTATTTGAAACGGACAGCTATGCACAGATAAACTGCTCTTCAAATTAGGAGGGGAAGCTCCCTCTTGCTGATGGTGTTTGAAAGAAAGTAAACTAAACTAAGTTGCCTATCTTTTTGATCAGCTTAGAGCACAAGGTTTATTAAACACAAACGCCGCAGCTGAGATTTTCCGATTTTAAGGATTTCAACTAGGACTAACTTAAACTAAAGACGTTTCTGGCTTCTCAGGTAATAGCAGAGCAAGAGAAACTAGAAATGGACAAGGTAGATTTTCTGACAGAATACTTCGATAAACTATCTCTCAACAAACACCTACACACTTCAATGCAAGTTGAAATCAAGATCATAAAAGTAGAACACAAATAACGGAAACCTAGATTTTATATCAAGACAAAAGAGGCTCGTGATTTTATTACTCAAATCTCTAGAACAAACTCTCTTCTAACATGCCTGGAATAAGAAATTGCAGCTAAAGAGGCTTGCAATCTTATTCTTCACACAATATAAACAACAATTACACTAACTCCTTGTTGGCTAAAGAGGCTCAACAACTTGCTATCACAACACAATTGAACAACGCTTCAAATAACAAGTAGAAGGCACAATAGGCTCAGCGTTTTGTTATCACTAGCATGGTTTAAAAAAAAGTGAACTGAAACTGAATAACAACTTGCTGCAATACAGGCTCGCAATTTGCTATGACAATAACCGTTAAAAAAACTAATGAGCAAAGGCTCTTATTTATAGGCAAGCAGAGTAGGGAACCCTAAAATCTCCTTGCTTTCACAATCTAGGGCTTGCTCAGCAAGCAAGTTTTATTACTAAATCTAGAAAAAAGATAAGATCTAACATATAAGAAAGCAGAAAAAGTGGGAAACGCCAACTATTACATTTTATCTTCTTTCTCTTCTCAAAGAATGGATAAGAATTATTCCAAGAATAGAAAGAAAGTGGGAAAGAAAGCTTCTAGAAGAAAGCTGCTTTAAAGCTCGATCACATCCGCTAGAAAATTAGAGACTGTGTCCCGGTTCAGTGCATCTATGCCCTCAATGGCAAACCACTTTTCTAGAATATCTTCAGCATCTGCAACAGATCTGAGGAAATCTTCGACCTCATTGGCCGCTTTCAAACCCTACTGACATTATGGAAGTGTGACTTGGCAAAGTCTTATATTTTTTTCTTTCATTCACTTTAGTACAATCTTCTTGTTGTATTTTGCTTTATGCATACCCCATATCCTCTCACATTCACCCTTTGAGATAGTAACACTTTTAGGCCATGGGGGAATGGAAAAACACTTCTTGATCATATCAGGCTTTAGACTGCAAATCAATCTGCCATCCACTGACTGGATCTCCCTAGTAACTGGGTTGTAATGCTTAATGCAAGCGATTACGAACTCAAAACTCTGAACTGATATAGGAATAGACGCTGCTGCGAGGAGTCTAGAATGTCCCAGGTTCCTGATTGAGGTGTTGCCTGCGCTCTCCAAGGCGTGTAGATCAAACACTGGCTTGATATGATGTAAGTCTGTCTCAGCCGTTTTGATGTAATCATGATAGAGAGCTGATTTAGTCTTGAAAACATTGGGAGTGTACTCCATTTCGGAAAACTTGAAGAATGACTGTAAACTCGCCTTGATTCTGACAAGTTCTGAGCAATTTCTATTTTTAGAATGCTGATTTTCTTACTCCAACGGACAAATTTTCTGAAATTTTTTCTGAGATATGGGTTTTGCCCAGAGATTTGTTGCAAGACAACCCAGATTGTCCGTTTTTGAAAATTTTGAAATTTGCCTGAAAAAGCAGCAAACCCTAATTTCTTCAATTTTTCACCAAAAAAGCTGGCCCCTGGGTTTTGTTCAGAATATGATTAGAAATAGACCTAGTTGATTAGATTTGCAAAACCCTGATGGCTGATCGAAAAAGCAGCCAACCCTAAGATTTGAAATTTTCTTGAAAAAAGCTGTGATATGGGTTTTCTTCAGAAGACTGATTTGAGAGGACCCAGATGGTTGAAAACTGAATGCACTGAGGATTTCACTGACATGCAAAATAAAAGCAACTGCTGCAACTTGATGAAGTTCTTGAAAATTTCTTCAGAAGAACGAAGTGCAAAGACCCAGATGATTGAAAAATTGAAAACCTTGGTCTTCTTCTTGAAAAACTTGAACTTCTGGATGAAAAAGCTTGAAAAAGCAAGGGTTTAAACTTGCTGATCTGAAAAATCTGATGAAAAACCAGCAATCATGGATTCTTGGATCATAAAAATTCTTCAAACTTGCTTCTCCAACTTTCTCCTTTGAATGATACCTGCAAAAATAATAAAAATAACATGAAAGAGAGGTGTTAAATAGACTTAGGGTTTTGTTTTTACTTTGCTTTCTTTTGCTTTTATTTCCAAAACCCTAAATCTCAGCTTCATTGAATTTGGACGCCTTCCTTTACTTGCAATTTTGAAAATCTTGAAAAATTTTCTAAGGCATGAGAAGTTGGGTGCCCTTCTTCACCAGGGGCGCCCACTTCAAGCAGTGTCAGCCATTTTTCTGATATTTTCAACTTTCTGTCATTTTGACCTCCTACTTCGCCTCTGATTTCCGGCTTGCAGATTGATCTGATGGACAAGCTGAAGGATTCATGGCGGAGCCCGACTGATTCTGAAAAGGTTGTTCTGGAGGTGTCTCTGGCAAAACACTTCATCTTGACCTTCAAATTCATAGGTGCCTTTTCCTTCCAGGGGCGCCCATTTTACCCAGAGTTAGCCATTTTCATGATCTTCAAATTTCTTCATTGACTCTTCTACAGATGATCTCGTTGAATCTGGAGCTCCGGACGTCGGATTGTTTGCCTATTGTGTTCATTGCGAAGCTGACGAGATATGAGGAGAGGTCTTCTGAGATGAACTCTGTCAAAAAGTGAAATTTATTCCCTCAAAAGCTTGGGCGCCCATCTTGGCTGGGGGCACCCATGTTCACCAGACTTAGTTTATTTTTCACCTTTTCTGTGTTTGCTTTTGAATCTTGGTTCTTAGCCTTCGTCAGACCCTCTGTTCGGCGCTTTATATCCGGTGACTGCGACATCTGATTGACGTGTTGAGTATCTCATTGGAAAGCTAGATCAATCGTGAAGAGATCACGTTAGATACACGTCTGCAAATTCCTCTGTTTAGCCTCTTGAAAACTTGGGCACCCTTCTTCACTTGGGGCGCTCAAACCTTCCATACTTATTCAAATTTCATTTGATTTTCTTCAGAGTTTGAAACCTTCATTCTGCAACTTTGACTTTGGTCTAAATTTGTCGGAAGACGACCAGTCGAATGATCTGACGGAGACAGGCGTGCTGAAGCCGGCTGAACATTGAAGAGATCGGGCATATTTTCCAACCCTAACTGCTGAGTTAGGTGCCTCAAAAAATTGGGCGCCCTTCTTCACCAGGGGTGCCCAAAGTCTCCATACTTAGACAAATTTTGATATTTCTTATTTTCTCCGCTCTGACTTTTGTGTGAAACCTCCTCGTTCAGCATCAAATCCCAGATGACTGGGTAATCTGATGACTGCACCGTCGGACTTGTCGCGAAGCTGACAGAGAAATGAGCAATTTTGACTTGAGGAGTAAACCCTAATTCCACCTTTTAATGCCCTAAAAAGATGGGCGCCTTTTCCTTCTTGGGGCGCCCAAACCTGGCAGTGTTAGAAGATTTTCATCATTTTTACTTTTCTCTTCGTTCTTCATGCAAGCTCATGAACTCACCTTCTTAGAATGCTTTGAATGTTGAATCTGACGCCTGGCAGCTGATTGACCTCCATTAATGACCTCGAAGCTCCTGATGTGCTTCTGAAAAAGTAGAATAGACCCAGTAGGGCAAAACTGGTTATTTTGAGATTCTGACTGCACCAGCCTGATGTGGACATATTTTGAGCCAATCAAAATCAGTTTGGACACTGACGGACCAACTTTCTATTTTTAGAAAGTTTTGCCAGTATCCATTTCCAAAGAAACCCAGAAAAACCCAAAAAACGTTACTAATTTTAGAAAATTTCTAAAAATAGCAGTTTTCCCAAAACTTAGGGATGAAAAACTAAGATCTGGGTTTTTTAGATTAAGCTGCTCTTAGCAGACCCAGATTGTCAGATTTTGACAATTTTGCGTTTTAACCCCTCATGCAAGACATGCACACCCAAATTTTGACCTTTTTGACTGATTTAACAAGACTTTTACTCATTTCTTCAAAATATCTGAGTGTAACAAAAATTTTAATTTTGGGGTACAACAAAAATATAACTAAACTAATATGTAATTTCCACTGACCAGCTAGGGCTCGAACCTAAGACCCTCCTATGACTATGGTCAGTAGGCTGGGATGCTCTACCACTTGAGCTGCTACTCCCTTTGTCGTTTGGGTGTGGTTTATTTTTTAAGCACCCCCCCTCGAGCCACATTTTTGGGCTTGGGATCCTAGCTTGCTAGCTTTGATACCATATGATTTTCCATGGATCAGCCAGGACTTGAACCAGGGACCTCTGATGTGCATATTGTGATCTCCATCACTGAGCAACTGATTCTTGTAGTTAGGAGCACCTTTTTGGTTCAAAATGTGGTTTCTTTTCTTCCAACACCACCTCTCAAGACACACATTGGTACTTGTGTTTCCTAACTTGCTGGCTTCTGCAATGTCATTTTTCTCCCAGAGTTAGCTAATTATTTGCAATGGATTTAATAAAGTTATTACTATAGTTAAATTCAACTTAAAATGATTCAGATTATAGCATATACAACTGTTAGTTTTTAGATCAGAAATGAAATAAGCAGAAATACAGCAACACATAGAACAATGAACACAGCATTTATCCTGGGAAAACCCTCCATCTCGAGGGAGAAAAACCCAACAAAATATCTCTTAAATATTGAAAGAAATAAGAGCAGAAATCTGCTTTACATGATCAGGCCCTTTAAATCTGGCCAAGACTTAGCAATAATGTATGCTGCTTCTCCTTGAGCAAATAATAAACCTTCTACAAAGAAATGAATCTGCTGCTAAAGCATGCGAACTGCTTCTAGGAATGCAAATTGGAGTGAATATGATTGATACACCAATGCGAGGACTTGATCCTCCTTAAATACAAAGCCAAGAGACCTCCCTCCTAGGTTGGCTATTAGAAAGAATGAATATCTTTTACAACATGAAGGCCGACCTGCCTTTAATTAAAGAAAAATAGCTCCCGAAGCTATAAAACACTCACACTCCCTCTTAGCTAGGGAGGTATTTTTCCAGATATCTACGTCATGGAGGCTCTCAACATGACTCCCACAATGGCTACAACCATTTGTGGAAAAACCACATCTCAGTCTCAGAGATGTACAAGAGTTCATCACGGAGTCTCTCAACGTGATGTCGTCATGGAGTCTCTCAACATGACGTCCACCATGGCTACTCCCATGTGTGGAAGGAAACATATGTACAGGTGTTCATCACAGAGTCTCTCAATGTGATATCGTCATGGAGTCTCTCAACATGACGTCCACCATGGCTACTCCCATGTGTGAAAAGAAACACAAGTACAAGGGTTTATCACGGAGTCTGTCAACGTGATGTCGTCATGGAGTCTCAACATGACGTCTCATCTTAGTCTCATAGATGAACAAGGGCTCGCACCTCATATTTCTCCGTCTTAGAGAAATATACACTACAAGGGCTTTCACCTCATATTTCTCCGTCTTAGAGAAATATACACTACAAGGGCTTTCACCTCATATTTCTCTATCTCAGAGAAATATACATTACAACAAATCTTCATGAAGATGTGACTCCCTCTGAAGCTCCAAGTACTTGCATCAACCTCCTGACCTCCTCATCCAAGGTTGCCTCTGTTGGTTTGTTAGACTCCCTCTGAATGTTATTTCCTCCTCTTCGAAGAAACTGATCGCAAATTCTCCATCCAAGGCTGACCCAACCTTGTGCCCTTGAGTGAAGAATCATGAGAGTTATGCACCACCAGCTCAGTCCCAAGGTAGCAAGCTATGTCTCCATGTTTGTTCTTTTCTTCAGCCTGCGATGACTTCCTCACAGGATGCATCAAGCTCTTCCTCCCTTGAATTCCTTATGCAATCTCTCATCATTCTGCATTTTAGAGAGATTAATAATAGTTCATAGAATCAAACTACCCCAAAGAAAAATATACAGATCAATGCTAGAAGCATACATGATTCACTATTCCCAATGTTATTGCATGAATTATTATTAACTACATAAAATTCATGATCATTATTTAAAGGTACAAACATAAAATACTTATCTCTTTAATAGCACTCTTTAGATCTATTTCAAGTGTTTCCAATTTGTCTTGTGCATCCTTGTAGTTAAGTTGCAAGACCTCAATTTTGTTCAGCCTCCAATAGCTTTAAACAATTGCAGGAATATCTTATAATTGTCCGCAGCTCCAATATTCATCAACATTAACATTGTTGTCTTTTGTAGGTAGTGCGAATCCCTTCAAAATATCCTTGAGACTTTCCTTGACCAGCTCCCAAGCCACGCCACCTCTTCAACTGGCTTGGGCATGAGTGGCGTAGTATCTTTAAAGGATGTCACCATCCTAACTTCTCATATTCCCTGACAACAAAGCTACTCATGTTTTCCATTCAGGAGATTCAAAAGATTTCTCAAAAACCGAGCTCCAACAAATATAATTTAGACCTCTTCAATATAAGATGTCTTCGATAAAATGTATAAGCAGCTCCTGAGATTTGCTTCCCGTTACATCTGCAAACTAAAAGGCTATTCAAAGGCTAACACTTAGATAAGACTCCTGATATACAACTCAACCACTAAGTGTCAATGGAGGCCTTTAAGTGATACACCGAATCAAGGCCTAGCTAGCCTGTGTCTTCTCATGCGATGGCAGAGAGATTTATCTACAATCTTCAAATAATAAAAAAAAATACAAGTTATACCAAATGAAGGTCGGCGGACTCTCACAAGCTTTAATATTTCTCCCGACTCTTCATATTCTCATCAGGAAACTCGTCTTCTTTATCATGATTCGCCCAACATGTACAGAAACCTGAAATCTTTGTTGAGAAACAGTTTAAATGATAATCCCGAGAGCATAATACTTCTGCCACAAAGATATTCGAATGACCACAGGGAAGAGTAATCCCGATATCATAACAACAAGCGATGCCAGCAAAGAATCTCCAAAATGCATAAGCTTCTACTCCACTATGCATATAAGAGCAATGATATTGGTAGCACCAGTCAGTAACTCCTCTACCAATCACCTCAATATGTTGATAGCTCCAAAGACAGACAGTGACAAACGCTAGACAACCAAGGTGACTCCAACAATAAGAATAACGACAGTATCTTCACAAGGGCTCCCGCGATTTCTGTGATAGCTTCCGTCGGTTACAAAACAAAGACTCCACACATATAACGTCTATAGGAGCGATTAAAGTACACCAATGAATACACTCACAAATGCAAGATATATATCGGGAATTTGAATAGCAAAAATACAACTCACTGAATATTGTGGTAGGAATGGTCCCAACCTATTATCGGGTGCAATGAATGGACAAAGCCAAATAATTTGTCGGTTCTTCTCTGGTTGCTTCTGCCCAAGAGGATGAGTCCGTTATGAGGACTTAGAGGAGACTTCAGGGCCTATATGATTACTGGCAAGATTCCCGATTCTATTTAAAGCAGCGACAGGAATATAAAATACTAACTCTGCCTGTATTCATTAACAGAGCTTGAACAAAGCAGAAGACTCCACCAAATATAGATGCTCTCAAGTTAAGATTGGCTTCCAGGATGAATGTAATCGGCTCCTCCTAGAAAACCATGCCAGCTACAAACAATGCAACAACCCTTCACAGCTGAGACGCTCAGCCACAAGGAAAAACGAGTTCAAATGATTTCAAACCCCTCAGCACAGTATATGACAAACTCCTCTGGAATGCTTAAACAAATCTGATCGGATTTCTTGAACCCGCTCTAATACCATGTTAGTTTTTAGATCAGAAATGAAATAAGCAGAAATACAGCAACACATAGAACAATGAAAACAGCATTTATCCTGGGAAAACCTTCCTCGAGGGAGAAAAACCCAGCAAAATATATCTCTTATATATTGAAAGAAATAAGAGCAGAAATCTGCTTTACACAATCAGGCCCTTTAAATCTGGCCAAGACTTAGCAATAATGTATGCTGCTTCTCCTTGAGCAAATAATAAACCTTCTACAAAGAAATGAATCTGCTGCTAAAACATGCGAACTGCTTCTAGGAATGCAAATTGGAGTGAATATGATTGATACACCAATGAGAGGACTTGATCCTCCTTAAATACAAAGCCAAGAGACCTCCCTCCTAGGTTGGCTATTAGAAAGAATGAATATCATTTACAACATGAAGGCCGACCTGTCTTTAAATAAAGAAAAATAGCTCCCGAAGCTATAAAACACTAACAACAACGATGTCAAAATAGATGTAAATAAACCAGTGTAAATTACAGCATGTGATAATTTATCAAGAACTATAATAGTTAACAACACAATCACATAATTCAGTTGGAATAACAAAGTATGATAAAACAAAAGATAGTACAAAGAATCCTCCAAGGCATCTTAAGCAACAATAGAATAATAACAAAAAATTACCATCTATAGAGCAATTCATAGAGAAATATTAAGTCTAATTGTTCCTATTTTTAAGTAGTTGAGTTAATTGATTCTTTTTTATTATCCTCCTCTTTTCCATCTTCAATTATGGATGTGGGCTAAATTTTGTTTCAGCCAAAATCTAGTTTTGGTTTGTAAAAAAATCTCAATATGAAGCTTTAATAACCTTGATGTTTTGCTAAAAGTTTGACAACATAAGAAAATTCACTACAACTAAATTCTTGATGAATGTGCATATTGCATTAATGTTTGTAATCCAGAAATAGTTTGTCTTTTAGAGTTCATCTCTCCTCCTGTAAAATTTGACATGTCCCCATCTCTAAGCCTAGGGGAGATTGTTTAATTTTTCATCTTATAAAAGCAAATTTGCTCCAACCAATTCATTCCAACAATAGCATCATATTGCCATAAGCTTAACAAGTGAAAATGATCTTGGAATCTGTGGGGCCTACGATGTAACCTAGAGACTATAATAACAACTTTGGATGATAGTTTGTTCTAACAATAAGCGTAGTATTACTAGCTTATTCAACCGATTAACTAACTTAACATAGTTCAAGAACAATCACACACTATTATATTTAATTCTTCATTTTAAGAAAGATTCTTTGTTTATATATTTTCTCTAAGCTGCAATGTTCCATCTATGCCAAATTATTTTATTGGTCAATTTCAAAAGTTTTGCTTAACTTGATAGCCAATCCTAATGTTCTTTAAGTACAATTTTCAATTTGTTTACAAGTTATAAGCTAGGTGATTTGGATAACTAATTTTGTTTCTCAAAATATAATAATAGTAAAGTTTAGTTTAATATGCATTTCTATCCTATATAGAGAGCACCTAATATTTATATTTTATTTGTAAACATTGTTGACCAGCTATAATTAAAAAAAAAAATCCCTCTATAAATAATACCTGTCTTGATGTGGTCCCTAATATAGAATCATGTTAAAAGACATATGATAGCATATAAATGGGTGTTCGGAGGTTTTTCAAAATAAGTAACACAATGAAATACCATTCCATTTAGAGCAGATCTAGAGCAGTCCAAGAGCAGAAAATTATGATGAATATTTCAGATTTGTTTTGAAGAATGTTGGAGCAAATTTCTGAAGGAATTATAATCAGATTTGTGAAACCTTTCTAAAAGAGGAAGAGCAGATCTAGAGCAGAAAATTATGAAGAATATTTCAATTTTGATTTGAAGAATGTTGGAGCATAATTCTAAAGGAAATGTAATCAAATTTGTGAAGGAAATATGTGCAGATTTGTGAAGGAAAAGATTGGTTTCTCTTGCTGAGTTGGTGCTCAGTTGTGGGGATTGGTGTGTCTAGTGGGTTGGTGCCCACAAATTCTGTAAGTGGGGATTGGCGTCTCCAATAGGTTGGTGCCTACAAAGTTTGTAAGAGAATTTCATATAAGCAAAATTTTGCCGTGGTTTTCTCCTGAAAGGGTTTTCATGTAAAACTTATGTCTTCTTGTGTTCTTGTTTGTTGATGTGGTGTATTTGAAGTGATTGTGGTTGTTAATTTGAAAAAGTAAAAGATAATCTTATACTAATTCACCCCCCCTCTTAGTTTTGAAAATGCAAGGAATGCACTCCCTTTCTAAGCTACGGACCATATTGCCTAAGCAATCCTGGTGCTTCTCCTTTGAGCATTCCAATACTAAATATTATTTCTCTATTAAAAAATATATATATATATTAAAACAAATTTTAAGAAATTAAGAAGATTTTCTTTCACATGATTAAAAAAATTCAACCCATGCTTCCATGATACAAGGCATTTTGTGTAGTTCACTCTTTCACCAAATGGGAGAGCCATAGTTTAATTTATACCTTTCAATAGTTTCCATTTAGATAGCAAAAAATAAAATCATAAGCAGAAGTTTATGCGTGGTACTGTGCAAAAGCCATTGACTTAAGCACGAGTCCTTCAAATCATTCACCACCATTTGCTGGGTGATGTTAGTGACACATAAATAGAACCTCAGTCTTAAATAGAAACTCACAATATAAACATGATGTAAGTGGAGGAAATAAGGTTGCCATAAATGACAAAGGACATTTACATTGTAATTTGGAGTGTAACACAAAAAATAAATATATAGAAAATTGCAATTTATGGTACATATTAAAAAGGTTTGTTATAGCTTCAATTTGATAAGTTTTCTGAAATTTATGATTCATATTACCTAGTGTGTTATTTCCATATCATGTAAACAGCGCTTATATTAATTCTAAATTTAATATATGATATATGGTATTCTAAATTTAATTCTTGTTTTTAGGCTGCACACACACACACACACACACACACACACACACACATGTCTATATATATATGTATGTGTGTGTGCGTCTATATATATAATTTTTATATATTTTTTATACAAACATACCCAAATGTACCCAACCCCCAATTTTTTTTTTTTGCTATACCTACGTACTCTACCCATGTACCTGCACCCATATCCGTTTTGATTCAGCAAACTTAGCAAATAATTGGGCTTTGATGCCAACCATTTTCTCCTAGAGTTAGTTAATCATTTGCAGCAGATTTAATATGTTTATTGCTAGAGTTAAATGATTGATTTTACTTCTTTTTTCTTGCGTGATGAGTTGCAAAAATTGAGAAAAGGAAACTCATGTTGCTTGAAAAAAGGCATTGCAGAAAAAGACATACAGGGAAAACGACGCGAGTTGAAGAGCAATTGACATGTTGTAGAGAAAACGACGTGACTTCCAGGTTTAAAATTGCAGCTTGTAGACAAAAACGGTGCCATCCCACTTAGGTTTTCAATTTTTTTTAATTTTTTTTTTCAGTTTTCAGTTTAAATAAAATTTGTGACCCTATTTTTAAATTTTTTTTCATTGTTTCAAAAAAATAAAATGCTGTATAAAATTAAACAAACCTATATAGTTTAAATTTATAGTTTATTTATAATTTTTAATAGATTTACTTTTAACTGTAAGAAACTTAAAATTTAATATTGCATAATTTTTTTTCTTAATATTGTTTATCATACTTAATAATATAATTATTATTGTACATACAATTTATTATTTAATTTATACTTAATTTGTTTCATAATTATTTATTATTAATATAATATTTATTATTAAACATTTACATTTATAATTTTATTTATATTATATATAAATATAGTTTAATATTTAATTAAACTATAAAATACTAAAATAATAAATATAAATAACATTATTATATTGTATATATTATATAAAATAATTTTATGTCACTAACCACTAGTTCAATAATTAATAATTTAAAATTATAATTATACTAATTTAATTTTTAATAATAAATTAAATATTCAATATTTATTGTTCAATGTTCAATAATTGTTTTTTGAATTTTTTGTAGTGACTATAATGGCAACCGGTACTAGTTCTCTATTGGTTTACCCACCTTCAAAATTGACTCAAATTCACCTTTATGGAGACATGTATAGATGATAGAACAAATTTGAGGGGGTGGAACATTTGTTTGGATATGCAGTATTTGTAATGTAAAGTATATTAGCTCATATAGTTGGGTGAAAAACCATTTTTGTGATATTCCCAATTAGGGAATCAAAGCATGTCTAGGAAAAGATGGTAAAGGGTTACCACCTAATCAAATAGCAAATTATAGAGAGCAAGAGGAAGCAAATGCAAGACTTGCTCGTGGCACAAACCATCCTTTGAGGAGAGGAAGGGGATAAAGGAGGCACCCTATTTCTCCATCTCATAGTGCCTTTCCTAAGGTTGTGGTAGAGAGCTACCCATTTTTTGGGTAGAACCGAAGAACCTGTTAGTGTGAAGAGAAGCAAGGGGCCATTAGAGAGCGGTTCAAAATGATGCTAGAGAGATTGCAGATCAAACCATTGCAAGATGTCCATATGCAAACGGGTTGTCTTTCAACGTTGTTCAATCACCATATTGGTAGGATAAGTTGAGAAAAGTAAATGAGGCTCCACAAGGATACATAGGACCAGGTTATGAGAAGGTGCATAGAACCTTATTAGCTAAGGAGGTAAAACATATAGACAATGTATTGGCTCCCATTAGAAATTCATGGAAACAAGCAATGGTGTCTTTTGTTTTTGATGGATGGAAGGATGCCAAAAATTGGCCATTAATTAATGTGATTGTTGTATGCCCTAAAGTGGCAATATTTTTGAAAGCTGTGGATTGTGAGGGATAGGTGAACGGTGCACAATTTATTGCCGACATCCTTATACAATGCATTCAAGATGTGGGTCCCCAAAATGTTGTCCAAGTAATAATGGACAATGCAAATAATTGTAGAGCTATAGGTATGTTGGTTGAGATGCAGTTTTCACATATATTTTGGACACCTTGTGTTGTCCACACTCTCAACCTCTTGCTATGAAAGTTGGGTAGAAAAATAAATATGATCAAACAAATCTATGTTGAGGTTGAAGAGATCCAAATGTTCATCACAAACCACCACATGTTGCAGGCCATTTTTAAATCATTTTTAGAATTGGAGTTGTTGAAGATAATTGAAACAATTCAATTTTTATATTTTACATTTCTTTTATATTTTTTAGATTGTAGGAATCTACTAAGTCCGCTATAATTTGCAATGCATTGGGCAAATTTTTTAATGTGATCGATGACACTGGTGCGACACGCCCTCGGATACCACGCGGGTGGGGGGGATTGGACCTCGTGACCACTTTCCTACAATAGGATGCTTTCAGCCAATTGAGCCAAGGTCCCTGCCCTTTAAATTTTACATTTCACTTTAGCAACTACTAATTTATGTTTTAAATTCAAGTATGTTTTCTTTGTTTTTTAATTTTTGAATAGGTTGTTGAGATTCGATTTGCATCCAACACAATTGTCTTGAGGTGATTTCTTAAGGTGCAGGACCCACTTTCTAGCATGGTTATAAGTCAAAGTTGGTCCCTATGGAGGCAATCCAATACTAAAAGGGCAACAAATGTAAAGTAGCTGATCCTAGATGGCACTTGGTGGAAATGAGCGGAACATCTTAGTTTCACTGAGCCCATCACAAGTATATCCATTTTACTGACATGGATAAGCCGTGTTTAGGAGAGGTATACGATGGCATTATGATTGAGAAAATGAAATCCATCATCAATGAAAAAGAGTAAGATCCTGAAGAAACTTTCTTCAAAGAGGTGTAGACAATTTGTGTTGAGTGGTGGAACAAAATGACAACCCCACTACATTTTCTTGCATTTGCATTGTCTCCCAAATTTTATAGTGATGAAACTCTTGCTATGCCAGGAAGGGTGCCACCATACAGAGATACAAAAGTTAGTGACAGGTGTTGATGTTATTAGTAGCGTCGGGTTGCTTCTTCCAGGTCCGCGCGATTGAAGACAATTCAAATGCTAGCTTAACGGCTATTTGAATTGTGATTATTATATTCGATACCTTGCTCTTGGCCGACTTGAGATGATTTGAAGAGGCACGTCTTTTGTAGACATTTAATATTTGTTATATTTAATTAATGAAGATGCTTGATTTGTCTTGGAGGTGCGATCTTCTATGGAGGCCGACCTTGTACTTATTGGAAACACGTCCTTTCATATTTGGCCGACTCTTGAATTTGCAGAGGCATGACTTCCCTCTCTTCTTGTATATATGCTCGATTGGTGATCACTCCATTCATTGATTTCATTTTATTGTTCTTGCATTACTACTTGGCTCAAATTTGTTCAAGGCAGATTGTGATATCTTAGTTCATCATTGTTGAAGGCTGTTGATCAGCGATTTGTCTCTATATATTTCTGTGTGCATCATAAGTTTGATGCTTGTGCATAGTCCTTTATATCGGCCTCTTGCAAGAAGATCATCATTGTGATATTTCAATATATAAGTGATATATTGTTGCTAGGTTTTTCTCCCTCAAGTGGAGGGTTTTCCCAGGGTATCTGTTGTGTTATTGTGTCTGATTTTTGAATTAATTTTCTGTACATTGCATCTGATCATAAAACTAACATGGTATCAGAGCGGGTTTGAAGAAGATCATGATCAGATTCGTTATTGCAGCGATACTCTCTATTCTCTTTTTCATATCTTTGTCTATCTCTATTTTAGTCAAGATGGTGAATAGTCTTAAAATTGAGGAGACTCGAGGGAGCATCCAACTACACATCATGGAGGTTCAAAATCATGCTCACCTTGGAAGAGAATGACTTGGTTGAGTTTGTGGAAACCAAAGTTCCCGAACCAACGAAGGAAGAAGAGAAGTTGCAGTGAAGAAAGAAAGACATCAAGGCGAAGAAGATGTTGGTTGATTTCGTTAAGGATCATATTGCTTCAATTGTCTCCAAGTTGAAGATGGCAAGGGACATGTTCAAAACTTTGGAGGAGATGCACGAAATCAACAACACCAGCTGGGCACTTGCACTGAAGCAACAACTATACCATGTGAAGATGGCGAAAGGAGAAATAGTGATTGCTTACTTTATGAGGATCTTGGAATTGAGAGATCAACTCTCTACAATTGGTCATGTGGTTGATGATAAAGACTTGACCATGCCTGCTCTAAATGGTCTTCCTTCATCTTGGGAGTCCTATATTCAAGGAATCAGTGCAAGATCGAAACTTCCTAAGTTTGATCGTTTGAGGGTAGACTGCATTCAAGAGGAGTCAAGGTTGGTGGCTAGAGGCGTTGGTCAAAGTTCAAATAATGAAGACATTCATGTTCTTGTCTCTCAATCTTTGAAGAAGAGAGGGAAAGATGGGAAGAAAGGATACTTCAAGAGGAATCGAGATAAAGGAAATGATGGTGCCCTTGCATTTAAGAAGAAGAGGGACTTATCCAAAGTCCAATGCTTTAGATGTGACAAGTATGGTCACTTTGCCAAGCATTGTCCATCCAGGCCTAGGCAATAGGCCACCATTGCAGATGTTGATGATGCCTCTCCTCAGAAGGACTCTTGTGAATACTTGTTCTATTCGGCATTGTCAAGCAATGTACCTACTGACACCAACACTTGGCTGATTGATAGTGGGGCATCTCGGCACATCACTGGATTTAGGGAGCATTTATCAAGCTTGGTGGAGAGAGATTCTACTGAACAAGTCATTATTGGAGATGATGCTAGCTACTCGGTGAAAGGGATTGGGACCTCTACTCTCCATTTGGATTCCGGCATTACACTACAGTTAAGTGATGTCCTTTATGTTCCAAGAATCAAGCGTAATCATATCTCCATTTCAGCCTTAAAAGATAAAGGATATCAAGTTGCCTTCTCCAAAGGCAAAGTACTTGTGTGGACCAAGAATTCCAATTCAAGATTGCTCAAGTAATTGGTGTTAGACATGAGAGCCTCTATAGGCTATGCACTTGTCCACTTTAGGCATTAGTTCATGATTCTTCAAGCTAGTGTGATCTTTGGCATCGAAGATTGACTCACCTCCACTTTCGAGCTCTACCTATCATGGAGAAGATGGTTACGGGCCTTCCAAAGTTCAACCAAGAGCATGAAGGTACTTGCAAAGGCTATGCAATGGGTAAGAATACAAAAGCTCCATTTCATAGTAGAGAAAGTAAATCTAAATGTATTCTAGATCTCATTCATTTCTGATTTATGTGGTCCAATGTCTATTCTTTCTTCGAGTGGTTTCTTGTATTACATTCTTTTTATTGATGACTGCTCTAGAAAGACTTGGATTTATTTTTTGAAACCTAAAGAGTCTGAGGAAGTGTTAGAAAGGTTCAAGGAGTTCAAAGCTCAGGTAGAGAACCTTTCCCGGAAAAGAATCAAAGTCCTAAGATCTGATAATGGAGGAGAATACACTTCTGGTAGCTTTCGGAATTTCTGTGTTGAAGGTGGGATTAAGAGGGAGTTCTGTGTTCCCTATAATCCTCAACAAAACGTTGTTGCAGAGAGAAAGAATAGATCGATCGTGGAAGCAACAAAAGCCATGATCCATGACCAGGATCTACAAACTTTCCTATGGGTAGAAGCTTCTAGGACTGCAGTCTATGTTTAGAATAGAAGTCCTCACAAAATCTTGGAAAGCATGACTCCTGAAGAAGCCTTTACTGGAAAGAAGCCAGAGGCGAGTCATTTGAGGATCTTTGGATGTCCAGTTTATGTTCATATTCCAAAGGAAAGAGAACAAAGTTGGAGCCTTCTGGCAAGAAGGGAATATTTGTGGGCTATAGTGAGACATCAAAAGCCTACAGGATATACGTTCCAGGTCAGAAGTTGATCGAGATCAGTAGGGATGTCACATTTGAGGAAGATGTCGCATTTAGGAGATCCAAGGGTACTCATATGGAGATTGATAATGAAGAGTCTCCTCAGGATATGGAAGTTGACCATACTCCTAAGATTCAGAGGGAGATTTCAGATCCAAAGGAAGATATTGATCCAGTTGAGCCCTTGGAACCAACTGATGGGCCTACCGATATTGTGATTGGGAGAAAAAGACCTCTTTGGGCTAGACAAACAATGTGAGGAGGCATAAAGGTTTGCAGCTCCAAGAGGAACCTTCAGAGAAAGTAAGAGACCTCACAAGTTCTCTAGTTATGTTGCTTTGATGAGTCAGATTATTGAGTCTGAGCCTTCTAGTGTTGAGGAAGCTTCTAGTCAACAAGTTTGGAAAGATGCTATGTTAGAAGAGTATCAGTCAATTCTTAAGAATGATGTTTGGGATATCGTTCTAGACCCAAAGGCAAATCTGTGGTATCTTCAAAAAGGCTCTTCAAGATCAAGCATGCGGCTGATGGAAGCATTGAGAAGTACAAGGCAAGATTCGTGGCTAGAGGGCTCTCACAAAAAGAGGGAGTTGACTATGAAGAAACATTTGCTCCTGTTGCTCGCTACACTTTTGTCAGAACCATTATTGCCATTGCTGAATCTAGAAGATGGAAGATTCATTAGATGGATGTGAAGACAACTTTTTTGAATGATGTGATTGAGGAAGAAGTTTATATTGAGCAACTTGATGGATTTGAGGTACATGGGAAAGAGTCTCATGTTTGCAGGGTGAAGGCGGCCTTGTATGGTCTTAAGCAGGCTCCTCGTGCATGGTATGAAAGGATTGATCGTTACTTGTCAAGCTTGGGCTTCTCTAAGAATGATGCGGACTCAAATCTGTATTTTAAGGTAATTGATGGTGAAGCATTGATTTTGGTTTTGTATGTTGATGATTTGATTCTTACTAGAGAAGATCACCTCATTCTCAAATGTAAGAAGGAGTTGGCTTCTGAGTTTGAAATGAAGGACGTTGGACTCATGCATTACTTCCTTGGCTTAGAAGTTTGGTAAAAGCCAGATGAGATGATTCTAAGTCAAGGGAAGTACACCATTGACATACTTAAGAGGTTTGGCTTGATGGATTGCAAATCCATGTCTACACCTATGGAGACCAACCTACATAAGTTGAAGGAGGCTGCAACTAGTTTAGATCTTGTGGATCCTACGATGTACAGGCAGTTTGGGTCCTTGATGTATCTAGTTAATACTAGACCAGATATTTGTTATGCTGTGAGTGCACTTAGTCAGTTCATGTGTGAATCGAGACAGATACATCTTGTTGCAGCAAAACATATCCTGAGATACTTGCGTGGCACAGTTGGATATGGGTTGAGATATTCTTCTTGTGTGGATTTGAAGTTGCATGGCTTCATTGATTCTGATTGGGCAGGGTGTGTCATTGATCTGAAGAGCACCTCTAGATGTTGCTTCAGTTTGGGATCTACTATGATTTCCTAGTGCAGCTAGAAGTAGTCATTTGTAGCATTGAGTACAGTAGACGCAGAGTACATTGCAGCTTGTGTGGTAGCTCGGGAAGCAGTGTGGCTTCGTAAGCCTCTTGCAGGATTGTTTGAACAATCAATGGAGCCTATTATCATTCATTGTGATAACCAAAGCTGTGTGAAGCTTTCTGTCAATCCTGTGTTTCATGACAAAACCAAGCATGTTGAGATCAAATACCATTATATCAGAGATATGGTGTTGAGGAAAGCTATATAGTTGAGGTATATCAACATTGATGAGCAGACGACAGACATTCTCACCAAGCCTCTCTCTAGGATAAAGTTTGTGTACTTTCGAGATAAGCTTGGTATGGTGGAGAATCCAGTCCTAACTGAGAAGGAGTCTCAATATCAGTGATCCTCTTTAATGAGTTCTTCTCTGTGAGAGAAGTTCTAGGTGAAATCCTTTGTTAATGCATTCTTCGCTGCAAGAGAAGTTTGAGGTGAAAGTCCTTGTTCCACCCTTTGGGAGAGTCATGGTGGATGTCACGTGTGTGACTATGACAACATCACGTGAGAGAGTCCGTGATGATTTTCTTGTACTAGTGTTTCATCCTCTGGGAGAGCCATGGTGAAAGTCATGTTGAGGTGACAACATCACGCAAATGATGAACCTTGTACATACCATACATGGTTGTAGCCATTATGGTTGATATCATGTTGAGGTGATATCTGATATCACGATGAGGTGATATCTCTCTTTTCCACATATGGTTGTAGCCATTGTGGTAGACATCACGATGAGGTGATATGTCTTGTGCAGTTGGAAGTATCATCCCTAGCTGAGAGGGAGTGTTGATGTTATTAGCAGCGTCGGGCTGCTTCTTCTAGGTCCGCGCGATTGAAGACAATTCAAATGCTAGCCTAACGAATATTTGAATTGTGATTATTATATTCGATAACTTGCTCTTGGCCGACTTGAGATGATTTGAAGAGACACGTCTTTTGTAGACATTTAATATTTGTTATATTTAATTAATGAAGAGGCTTGATTTGTCTTGGAGGCGCGATCTTCTATGGAGGCCAACCTTGTACTTATTGGAAACACGTCCTTTCATATTGGGCCGACTCTTGGATTTGAAGAGGCACGACTTCCCTCTCCTCTTGTATATATGCTCGATTGGTGATCACTCCATTCATTGATTTCATTTTATTGTTCTTGCATTACTACTTGGCGCAAATTTGTTCAAGGCAGATTGTGATATCTTAGTTCATCATTGTTGAAGGCTGTTGATCAGCGATTTGTCTCTATATATTTCTATGTGCATCATAAGTTTGATGCTTGTGCATAGGCCTTTATATCGGCCTCATGTAAGGAGATCATCATTGTGATATTTCAATATATAAGTGATATATATTGTTGCTGGGTTTTTCTCCCTCAAGTGGAGGGTTTTCCCAGAGTATCTGCTGTGTTATTGTGTCTGATTTTTGAATTAATTTTCTGTACATTGCATCTGATCATAAAACCAACAACAGGTATAGGAAAGCATTACTAAACTCTTTCCCGATCCTAAAATGGAGGATTTAGTTACAAGTGGTTTGCTGAGTTTGTAACCTCCAATGGTCAAAGTCTTGCTCTTCATGACAAGTATAGGAAGGATGCTCATGCTTGGTGATACCTCGATGGCCATACATCACCACACCTCTAAATTCTTGCATCAAACTTTTATTGCAAGTAATTTTCTTAATTTTTATCGCACTCTCTAACTTTGTATTGCTTACTATTTTCAAAATAATAAAATTATAAACTTCAGATTTAAAGTTTGCTTTACAATTTTATAATTGTAACTCTCTCACTTTGTTTCAATAGGTTGCTAGTTCTTCATTTGAGTGAAATTGGAGTACATACTCCTTTATCCACTCAATGAGACACAACCTATTGGCAGCAAGTAAGGCAGAAGAGCTAGTTTTTGTGCATTCCAACATGCACCTTCTTAGTCATAGACATAATGAGTACAAGGAAGGGGGCATGAAGTTGTGGGATGTAGATCCAGAGTGAATTGATTTGGATTTTTCATCCTCACACAATCTTTACTTTAGATACCCAACATGCTTCTAGTGAAACTGGTAGTGAGGTTGCATGTGGTTCTACTAATCTGCCTACATCATCTAATGTCAATGATGTAATGTCCCCTTTTTGAAATAGGATTTAATAACAAAATTAAAATATTAAAAAAAAGTAAAAAAGTAAAATATAATATAATTAAAATTTAATTAAGTTTAATGAATAGTCAAAAGGTATGAAATGAAGAGTTGCGACTCCCTCAAACATGTGACATGAAAAGGGAAAAGAGTTCATTTGAAAAAGGGGAAGGAAAAAAAAGAAGGGAGCATATGAATCAAGGAGGGATTAATGGAAGAAGAAAGGAATGGGAAGAAAATAAAGAAGTGACTCTTTCAAAGGGCAGAAATTATGAAGGGCTGTACTCTTTCAAAGGGTGGTAATTGTGAAAGGTTCTTACTCTTGCAAAGGGCAGACATGATGAAGAGTTGTGACTTATCCCTTACATTGGAAGATATAAAAGGGAGAAGGCTTTATTTGAGGACATGCAAGAGAGATCAATTTGGAAAAGTAATTTATTATTCTCAAAAAGGTATCAATGAAGGGTGGTGACTCAATTCTTATGAAAAGTGGTGGCTCTTTCACCAATAAAATATAAAGGAGAAATCATTCCAAGCATTCAAGGATCACTTATGAATCATCACTCACCAATGCATCAAATCAACACTCATTCGATCGTCACTCATGAATCCATCAAATCAATCATCAATTATCAAATCAAGCAAATAATCAATCAACAAATCATCATCATAGATTATCAATTCATTCAATCAATCAAACATACAAACATCCATCATTCAAACATCAACTATTCAAGCATCAACCATTCCAGCCTTGAATCATTCAAATATCAATCACTAAGACATCAATCATCCAAGACATCAATAAGCAATTAAAAGAATTCAAAAATCAAATGGAAGAATAATTTTAAAATATAAATTGAGAATGGCCATATAAATATATATATTGTAGAAATTAAGTTATTTCAACCATGTTTGGAATCAAAGTGAGATGTTTGGTAGGGAGATGTAGCAGTACTGGTTCCCTCATCAAGTACGCCAACCCCATGATGGATGTGCCAATACTTGGGGCCAAGGGGCCGAATGACTCAAAGGCTCATTCCGTGCCCTTGGGCTTGATTGAGGAGGTCAGGCCCGGTGTCCTATCATCCTTTCCCACCAAATTCCTAATATGGTTGGCTATTGGAATAAGCTATGAAATGGATCCAAATGTATTTGGGATATTGTGTTATCAATAGGGATTATCTATGGTCATAATAGTTGATGTTAATTAATTACGGTTTTCTCTATGTTCTATTGTAATTGTGTAATTTATTTATAGAATACTCTTTCTAAATAATTTGTATTGTTGGAATTCTTATTTTTGGGAAAAAAATCAGGTATATCCCCAAAGGGGGACATTACAAATGATGATGTCAATGTTGATCTCCATGATGATGATTCCTAATTGTATTACTTTAATATTGACCCAATGAACAATGAATTCTATATATCTATCATAACATTCAAGTTTTGACAAATTGATATCAAATTAGTATATTGTATTTCTAATTTGTAATATTTATGCTAGTTTTGTTTAACATGTACATGATTAATTCTTGTTTTTAGGCTGCAAATATGTATATATTTATAATTTTTATATGTTTTTTGTATGGACATACCCAAACATACCCAAGCCCCGAAATTTTTTGCCGTACCAACATACCGTACCCAATTCAACAACCTAGAATATTTTTAAATATCAACAGATTCAATACTTATTTGAATTAGATCACTTGGAATGGCCACTCTCACCCTAGGAAGATCTCAGTGATCTTGACCCATAACTATGACACACTCCAACATGAAACTGTTCTTATTTAGAACACAACATGTAAAACATGCACAATTGAGCAACTGCTCAACACAAAGCCTTGGCCAGAACAGTTCTAGGTGTACTATTTACCCTAAGTTGGATGTACGTTGTATGCATCTTTTCCAATGCCCATAACCCACCAAACCACCTTCTTTGAGTGATCTCCATGCCCTTGCCAAGTCTTACATAAATGCTCTATATAATCTTCACACCCTTTCACAAAAGTTGTCTTAATAATTATTCCTCCCTTTTAAAAGAAATCTTTAATAAATAATCATCATTATTTCCCCTTTTAAACTAAAGGGTCATAATAACCTTTACTTTTCTATCTCCCTTTTGAAACAAAAGGTCAAATAACTTTATCCCCTTGGAATTTCTAAGGGTTGTTCACAGAATAACTTTTTTTTCCATTTTGGGGAAAATGTCCCTTAACAGCTAGGATACCCTCTAGGACTGTAATATACCAGCTATGAATTTTAAAGTATCTACCTTTTCTAGGTTTCTGGATGTTTAACAAACTGAGATAAATAAAGTTAGGAGCAGCGACAGTAGCCTTTGAGTAACAACTATCGTAATGGATTACTATATAGGCAGACCAAAGTACATGTATTCATCAGTATTTCAATTACATATGTAGATCTGAAATTACATATGACTCACTGAATTACAGCCCGTAAACAGAGCTGAATGCTGACTCACAAAGAGAACTGCACCTTGTCTGAATGTTATTTGGCTTCTCATTGTATATCAGCTGTAGCATTTGAGTGGTAGACTTGCCAATTTGATTGCTGCAATTGGATTCTGTGTATGTGTTTTCCTCAAGTGTAGCTGCTGATCCGATAGAAGGCAAGGCTTGACTTGGGTCTTGGATTACAACTAGTCCCTTTAAGGCTGTGGTAGACTCTATTGGTGTGGATGGTGGTGAAGGGGCAACTGGGCAGCTGTGACCATTCGTAAATAAGGAGTGATATAGATTTGCTACACAAATGGAGGTAACTCAAATCCAATATGATTTGATGCCACTAATATATGTGCTCATATGTGATTTGAATTTCCAGTCAAACTTGCCCTTGGTCAATTGGATGTCGCTGAATTACAATAGGTGGCAATGGTGATAAGTTATTGTGGTGTCCAAGGATACAAAGATTTCTGTGATCACAACACATTGAAAATTATAAATTTAGGCGCATTTACTCCGGCGACCAGCAATGATGATGATTGCGGCTACAGTTGGGCACTTAAAAAATAGTGCAATAACCAGCGAATGATGCAGTAATTCCTTTTCAAAGGTGGCACACAAAGAGATGGTATCAGTGAACTTCAAACAGCTGAAAATTATTATTTGCTTGCAAATGCTCCAGCACTCAACCCTGAAAATTCAAACAAATCCCTAATCAGCTCAGCATGCAAATCCTAGATAGAATTTGCCAATGCCAAAGACGAGGGTTTTTGTAATGTCCCCTTTTGGGATGGCCCTAAATCTTACCCTAGAATCACAAGATCAATGTAGTTAGGGTTATAACTTACCAATTAGATTCTTAAAGAAAGATGAATCTTGGTTTAGGTCCTACAACCATGTTAGATGATATTGGAATATAATTTATATAATCAAATGTATATAATAAATGTCTTAATCAATTTGAACAATGTAATTACATAACTATGTCAAATGTATATGCAAACTACACCATATCCTTGGAAGTTCAATCATAATAGGAATTGGATGGAAAATATGATAAGTCCACTCGAAGTTATCAATCTAAGCCCAAGAGCAGATATGTTATCCCTCTTGGCCCCAAGAGGCAGACACACAGTCATCCAATATGGGGTGGTGTGCATAGGGGATACGCTTGCACCTGTTTTCCCTATCCATCCTTATCCATCCCTCTTGTGATTGAAACTCCTCAAGTCTATCCCAACAACCAAACCATGTAAAAGTTGGGAAGAAGGCTACCATAGGAGGCTTGTAGACATCCTCTCTCTAAGCCCAAGGGTGGACACTCACCCCCTTGGCTCCCATTGGCAGACACACAGTCATCCACCGTGGAGTGACATACTTAGAAATAAGTCTAGTACTTGCTCAACCTATTTTATGACTTGGTTTTCACTTAAGCGGGGTTATCCATCAAGGAGATCACTGCAGATTTTTGGGGAAGCACGATCTCATGGCAGGGGCATGACAGTTTTTGTCCTCACCCTCGTAGAAATAGCCAAGAGGGTTTTCATCCTTTTGGATCATAGAATTGCAGCCAAGGGTTTTCGTCCTTGAATGCAAAATTGAACTCAAACTCAAAAGGAAGAATTGCTCAATGAAATTTGATAATGAAATGATGTAATGTCCCTAATCAAATTGAATGGTTGGGCCGACTTGTAGAGGAAATAGTGTTTGTCAACACTATTAAAATGATAATTAGATAATAAATTAATTTTATTTTTATTTGGCCGACCGGCTCCTTGAGTTGGCGCCAAGCATTGTATTTGAATTTGAATTTTATTTTATTTCCTTTCTGAGGCCAACCTCTTGGAGGCCAAGTATTTAGGCAAGATCTTCAGCTCATTTCATCATCACAAATCTGGATTTCAAACTCCTGCCAAACTATCGGTGAGGATGTAGTTCTCATGCGCTAGCATCCAGGTATTGGGCATAGCTTCAAGCTTGGAAAATTCGTGTTAGCATTCTCTTGTTCGATTCTGTATTAGGTACTCATTCACTAAATTTGTGCAGATCTCCAGAGGTTCATATCCATTGTTCCTAGACGCCAACAGGGGATTGCTATCAAGCAGTGATCACAACGAATTATATTCACTCGGGCCGAGCTTAAGCACCAAGACGCCATTGCCATTCAAGCAGGACCCGATAGCATTGATCATAAAGGCAAAAGATGAAGTTTATTGCTTGAGCGATTGCTGGGGAATGGGCTTGCAAGGATCGATTTGGCTGAACCTACCGGCTTTGGTTGAGTTGGCCACATACATTCCTTACCACGTACACAGCACACAGAGGTGACCTTTCATCAGACGGAATCGTTGTTGAGCGACTAGAGGCACAACTAAGGGTGAAGAGTGACGCTAGAGAACAGGCGGAGCTTTGAGACTGGTGATCGCTACTCAAGTGTGGGCGTCGACTCAACCTGGGCTTGCGTCCACTCATTCTGCTTAATCGCCAACTCCTTGTGTATCACTCCAATTTATAGCGACTATCCATATTGATTCTGAGCGTGTAAATTGGACTGTTCCAATATCTACTGTGATCTCATTGTTCTAGGATCTGATTAAATAAGAGTTGCAGATATTTGTCTTTATTGCTGTTTGTTGGAATAATCTGGATCTGTCATTAATAGGCTGTGGTTGCATTTCATTGTTTATATTTTATTGCATGATATAATTTGGAAGTTTGTATAATCTGATTGATATTAGACTCAATTCTGGGAATTTTAGCGTGCAACCAGCAATTTTGGAAATTTTTGCCCTAGGTCTCTCATAGTGGTATCAAAGCATTGGATTCTGCCAGCCTATGGGTGACCTTTGATTGATGCAATTGAGTTTGCGTGATTCGAGAGCCATTGAGAGAGAGAAGAGAAAACTTGAAGCATCTACCCAAGATAGCAACAGGGGAATAGGAGGCAGGGGTGAGAAAAAGATGGAGGATTAGAATAATGAGCTCAAAGCTTTCATGGGGAAACAGGATCAGACAAACCAAACATTGCTGCAAATATTACAGTCCCTTACTGCTGCAATGAACAACTACAAATCCGGTTCCAACAATGTTGAAGAAGGCCATCCAGAACGTTCGGGAGGGGGAGAACATAGCAGGACCACAAAGGGATCTACTCATAGACCTTCTTAGCCCAAGTTCTTGCCTAGGATAGAGGCACATCATGAAGAAGAAAATCAGCTTAGCTATAGCAGCATTGTATAGGATTATGTGAAATTGGACGCTGAAGCTCAAGCTGCAATTCCCTTTGATCAGTTCTACAATGCTAGAAGTGAGGGGAGACAATAGTGAGGGAATAAAGATCTTCAACACAAAGTTAGTAAGCTTTCACTTACTACTTTTGATGGTTCGGGAAAGGTGACTGCACACGCATGGGTGCAAAAATTGGATACATATTTCTCTCTTAGCCCCATGGCGAAGATGAAGCTATCAAATTTGCCATCTTGCACTTGGAAGGGTTAGCTCACAAATGGTGGCACCGTGGTATTGTAATTCAAGGGTTTGGACTTGTGACTACATAGGAAGATTTCACGCAAAAGCTGATGGAGAGGTTTGATAGGAAAGATCCCGAAGTGTACTTCTAGGAGTTGACAAGACTGAAGCAAAGGGGCACTATGGATGAATATGTTTCATAATTCTAAAGGCTTGCTGTGATGGTACCGGTTGTTTCAGATGAGAGGCTCATGTTCTTTTTCATTTAAGATCTTTTAGATTCTTTTCGTGGCTTGGTAATGGCTTTGGAGCCAACGACACTAGAGGAAGCTATTTGTAGGGCTTTGAGTCTAGAAGAGTCCACCAAGAAGAGCAAACCTATTGCCAAGAGTACTCACAGGGCAGCCAAGGAAGCCTTTCCCTAAGGAAAATCCTCCAACTAATAGTTTTCCTCCAGGGTCAAATGGATCAGACATGTCAAGGAACAAACTTCGTCAGAAGGGCTTGTGCTACCATTGTAGAGAAAAATAGAATGAGCATCATAGATGTCGAGGGAGAGGTCAAGTTTACTACATTGAGGTAGTTTCCGATGATGAAGTAGAAATTGAAGATGGGCACAATGAGGAAGTCACTAATGAGGAAGGACAAGAGGTCATTATAGAAGGAGATCCCATGAGGGGTACTTTTGCAGCACTCTTAGGAGCACCACGGTACCATTCTCTTCGTATTCGAGGAGTTCTCCAGGGATAGAGAGTGACAGTGCCGATTGATAGTGGAGCCACTCATAATTTCATCGAAAAGAAGACAGTAGCCAAGTTATGCTTGGAGGTAGATGACTTTGAAGGGTTTGATGTTGCAGCCGCAGGAGGAAATATCCTTTCTTGCACTTGTCAGATTCAGCAAATGGAGCAGACGCTAGGAGGACACAAGATGAGAGATGACTTCTATGTTGTTGACATCGGTGACATAGACATAGTCTTAGGAGTACAATGGCTTCATTCATTGGGAGAGTACACCACCAACTACCAAACCATGGAGCTGAAATTCAAAACAAGATGGCATTTGCAATGGGGTTGTGTCAAAGGTCACAAGAATGGTCCTATGGTGGTTTCAGCGAAAAGGATGGAGTGATCTTTTCGTAGAGATGAAGTAGCATGGGTAGCGAAGTGCTTGATCACAGATACTAATCCGCCGAAAGAAGGAAGAACCTACCCCATTGACATTCAGGCTATTTTGAACAAGAAGTGCAAGGTGTTTCAAGAGATTCTGTTTGGATTGCTACCAGATAGGGGATTTCAGCATGTGATAGAGCTTGAGGAAGGAGCTAAACCAGTAATCACCACTCCATATCGACATCCTAGAATGTACAAGGAAGAAATTGAGAAGACTATCAAAGAATTGTTGGACATGGGGCATATTTGTCCAAGCTCGAGCCCTTTTGCCTCTTTTGTGGTGTTGGTCAAAAAGAAGGATGGGACACTCAAGATGTGCATCGATTATAGAGCGCTCCACAAGAAGACAATCAAGAACCACTATCCCATTCCCAGGATTTATGAATTGATAGATGAGCTACATGGTGTGGTATACTTCTCCAAGATTTATTTACGTTTCGGGGTATCATTAGATTAGAGTAAGGGATGAGGATGTGCATAAGACAACTTTCAGGTGTCATTATGGGCATTACGAGTTCTTGGTGATGCCATTTGGGTTAACCAACGCCCCCGCTACATTTCAGTCATGTATGAATCAACTATTCATTCTTCAGTTGAGGAAATTCGTTTTGGTTTTCTTTGATGACATCTTAATTTATTGTAGGACATGGGAGGATCATTTGAAGCATATAGAGGAGGTGCTTGATATATTGGAGAGACACTCATTTTATGCTAAGATGTCGAAACGTGAGTTTGAGATGACTGAGATTCTGTACTTGGGCCATAAGATCAGCACTCAAGGGGTTAGCGTTGATGAGGAGAAGATCAAGGCTATTCAGGATTGGCCTAGACCTAAGAACTTGACACAGTTGAGAGGATTTGTGGGTCTTTGCAACTACTATTGAAGGTTTGTGAAGGGTTTCTCCCAGCTTGCAGCTCCCTTAACTAATTTGACAAAGAAAGGAGCTTTCTCTTGGAGTCCTATGGCATAGTAGGCTTTTGACAAACTTAAGGAGGTAATGAGCTCATGCCCAGTTTTGGCTATTCCAGATTTTTCATCTCCTTTTGTACTTGAGTGTGATGCTTCAGGGGAAGGTATTGGAGCAGTGTTGATGTAGAATAAGCATCCCATTGCATATGAGAGCAAAAAACTCACAGACTCAGAGAAGGTCTTCTCCATCTATGATAAGGAGATGCTGTCTATATCATGCATGCCCTCGCAAAATTCAGGCAATATTTGGTTTGTGGGAAATTTGTGGTGAAGACGGATCATAATAGCTTGAAGTACTTCCTTAATCAACGTGATTTGAATGATAGGTAGTAGAAATGGGTAAGCAATCTCCAAGCCTATGATTTTGATATTGAGTATGTGAAAGGAAAGAACAATGTGGTGGCTGATGCACTCTCTAGGAAACCTTATCTTTGTGCTATGACTATTATATCTGCTGATTAGAGAGTGGCTATAATAGCTAAGTATGCTAAAGATTCATTTGCTAATGATATTCTGGAAGGAAAAGTAATTGATGACAGGTACAAGGTGGTGGAAGATCTCATCCTCTACAAAGAACGGATATATCTTATACCACATTATAAGGTCAAGGAAAGGATTGTAAGAGCTTGCGACGATACTCCTTTTGTTGGTCATCTGGGCTTCTACAAGACATACAAGCTAGTAAGAGAATGTTTCTCATGGAAGGGATTGAAAAATGACATATTGCAGCATGTAAGGGAGTGTAAGGTGTGCCAATAGAATAAAACATAACATGTCCTACCAGCTGGTTTGTTGCAGCCCCTACCTATCCCAAATCAGAAATGGGAAAGCATATCCATGGATTTCATCACTGGGCTGCCAAGGGTGCAAGGTAAAGATTGCATTTATGTTGTGGTGGATAGGCTCACAAAATATGCTCATTTTTATGCCATTACTTCAGAGTTTAAAGCTCCTCAAGTTACTGACCTATTTTTTAGAGAGGTTTTTTAGACTTCATTGGTTGCCAAAGAACATTGTGAGTGACAGGGATGATAGGTTTATTAGTTTGTTTTGGCAAGAACTCTTTCGTTTGGCTCACATAGAATTAACTCCTAGCACAAACTACCATCCCCAAATGGATGGAGTTGGACAAACAAAGATTGTGAACAAGTGGATTAAAGGGTATTTGAGGAACTATGTGACGGGACAGCAAACAGCTTGGGTGAAATGGCTACATCTTGGGGAGTTTTGCTACAACACCACACACCACATGTCCATTGGTATGACTCCCTTTAAAGCACTCTATTGTTATGATGCTACTTGCTTTTTGAATATGATACTTGTAGATAGTAAAGTGCCAAGTGCAAGAGATATGGTGCAGCAAAATGTGGATATAATGAACGCCCTCAAGGAAAACCTTCAGCGTGCTCAAAACCAGCAAAAGCTATATGCAGATCAGCGAAGAATTGAGAGGGTTTTTGAGGTCAATGACATGGTTTACTTGAGATTGCAGCCCTATAGATAGTCATCCCTCAAAGGAAATGGCGTTGAAAAATTGAAGCCAAGATTCTATGGGCCTTTCCGGATCACCAAAAGAGTTGGGGAGGTTGCATATGAGCTCGAGTTACCCCAGGTAGCAGAATCCATAATGTTTTCCATGTGTCTTGTTTAAAGAAAGTGTTGGGACAACAGATTACACCGTCAATTGAGTTACCTCCTCTCGATGATGAAGGCAAACTGATCCTTGAGCTCGAGACAGTTTTGGATGTGAAAGAAAAGTTTGTAGAACAAGGTTGTACCTGAGTACTTGTAAAGTGGAAAAATCTGCCCGTTGAAGACGCTACGTGGGAAGGAGCAAAAATTTTTGAGCATCCTAATTTGAGGTTGTTGGAGGACCAACAACAATTTGGAGGAGGGGTCTGTAATGTCCCAAATCAAATTGAATGATTGGGCCGACTTGTAGAGGAAATAGTGTTTATCAACACTATTAAAATAATAATTTGATAATAAATTAATATTATTTTTATCTGGCTGACTCCTTGAGTTGGCGCCAAGCATTGTATTTGAATTTGAATTTTATTTTATTTCCTTTCTGAGGCCGACCTCTTAGAGGCCAAGTATTTAGGCAAGATCTTTAGCTCATTTCATCATCGCGAATTTGGATTTCAAACTCCTGCCAAACTATCGGTGAGGACGTAGTTCTCCTGAGCTGGCATCTAGGTATTAGGCGTAGCTTCAAGCCTGGAAAATTCGTGTTAGCATTCTCTTGTTCGATTCCGCATCAGGTACTCATTCACTAAATCTGTGCAGATCTCTAGAGGTTCATATCCATCGTTCTTAGATGCCAACATGGGATTGCTATCAAGTAGTGATCACAGTGAATTATATTCATTCAGGCCGAGCTTAAGCACCATGACATTCAAGCAGGACCCGATAGCATCAATCATAAAGGGAAAAGACACAATTTATCGCTTGGGCGATTGCTGGGGAATGAGCTTGCAAGGATCGATTTGGCCGGGCCTACCGGCACTGGCCGAGTCGGCCACATACATTCCTTACCACGCACACAACACGTAGAGGTGACCTTTCATTAGACAAAATCATTGTTGAGTGACCAGAGGCACAACTAAGGGTGAAGAGCGATGCCACGGAATGGGCGGAGCTCTGAGACTGGTGATCGCTACTTAAGTGTGGGTGTCAACCCAACCTGGGCCTGCGTCCACTCATTCTGCTTAATCACCCACACCTTGTGTATGGCTCCAGTTTATAGCGACTATCCATATTGGTTCTGAGCGTGTAAATTGGACTGTTCCAATATCTACTGTGATCTCATTGTTCCAGGATTTGATTAAATAAGAGTTGTAGATATTTGTCTTTATTGCTGTTTGTTGGAATAATCTGGATTTGTTGTTTACAGGCTGTGGTTGCATTTCATTGTTTATGTTTTACTGCATGATATAATCTGGAAGTTGGTATAATCTGATTGATATCAGACTCAATTCTGGGAATCTTAGTGTGCAGCCAGCAATTTTGGAAATTTCTGCCCTAGGTCTCTTACAAATGAACATTGGCACCTTATTGTACTCATTCAAATCGGGCCTTTGGGTCCTAAATTTCCTTCCAAGTATTTAAAAGTATTTTTATTATAATTAGATGTTTATAAACACTTTTTTTAAGTATTATATTAAATTGCCCCCTTAAATAAAGAATTATCAGGCCCAACTTAAAAATAGTATTATAATTTCCTTTCCCTTGCTCAATCCTTTGGCCTATGGGGAAGAGAATAGGCTAGAGGTCTTCTCCATGATGTTAGTTCGGAAAAGGGGACATGACAAGGACCTCTTCTGTGCATGCTTTGGTGCTGTACCAATGAGCTACTGACCTTTCGTGGTTATTGGATTTTTAATTTAGAGTCTGGCTTTTTCTCTTCCACACCCCCTCAAGCATCACACTTTGGGTTTCCTAGCTTGCTGGTTCGCATACCATTTAATTTACATGCATCAACTAGGATTTGAACCTAGGACCTTCTAATGACTATGCTCGGAGCATGCTGGGATGGTCTGATCTTCAAGATACCAGAGCGTTTGTTTTTCAAGGCATGGTTTGCTTTCTTCCAACTTTGGCCAATAATAATGACCAGTGACCAGTTGATATAACAAACCAAAGAAAATATCGTAAAATACTGTGCTTATCCAAATAATACAAATTACTACTAAAAACACGAATTCTATACCATGAACATCTTCTCAAGATATGACACTCACACAAACAAAACAAGGCAGGGGTACACTATCAAAGGTAATATTTGAATGCTATCTTTTTTATGGAGTACAAGTTCCAAAGTAATATCTATTGCTGGAGGCTGGAAAACATTTCTTCTTAAAATGAAAATGTGCATGAGAGAAATGGTGGATTTGGATCAAATCATAAAGTAGAGTTAGATGAATTCACAAAGTATTAAATCAGCAGAAAATGGAAATTTAGAATCATTATAAAAATATATACTGGGACTTTATTCTGTAAAATAGGATTAATTTCATATTGCTTTAAAATGATATAGGAAGGCATAACTCTGTACCGCTACAGACTTTCATTTAGATTAGTTAACTCAAAATTTTTAATGGATATGGTGAACCATATGACACAGCTAACTAGTTATTATTTCTACAAAGAATAAAGAGTGAATATGCATTGTTTACAACGATTCTGGTAGTTTACTAGATGATGCTTATGGGATTCATAGTATTTACAGAGGGATGGTCTCTGTGTATATGACTGAAGGTTTCATACGTAAAACTAGTAAAAGTCATTTTATCTTTTGTATGTAATTTTTTATCTTATCATGGTTTGTATCTTTGAAGTTTGTTATCAAATTGTAATGGAAAGTGTGAGAAATTAATATTTTCTACCATTAATATTTAATATCATTCACAGAGGAAACTTTAAGCTATTCTGTTGACACCATAGTATTTCTAAGCTCTTATCTCAATCACTACTTTTTCTGACATCAAAGTTTTTGAGTGCAGGCAACCAGGGTTGTCAGGTGCCCCAACTAGTGCATTCAGAAAATATAAATCCCAGTTTGCTTATTATGAGGAAAGAATATGCATGGCATATAGCTGGGGCCCTTCAACATCAGGAGGCACATGAGTGGGTCCTCCTTTATCACAGCTCTTTTAATGGCCTCAGCTTCAACACCTTCATGGGAAATTCAGCGTGAGTGACAGTCCTTAATAGCAATTTCATAGCAAACATTTTCATTTTTCTTATATAGAATGTTGAAAAGAACACTTGATGCACAAGTTTTAGCTTTGATAGTTTTTAGATGTGTTTTATTAGTGTAAAGGCTTTACAAGCACATGGAATTATTGGCATAAGAAACCAAGAAAGAAACTACAGCAGTGAGAATATGAAGGACGAGTGCATACAGAATGCTATATTAGTCAGATTATATAAGGAATAATGGATCATACTTTTCTAACAAATCTGTTTATTTAATCTGAAAAAATTGCCATAGATAGTTGAACATTGATTCTACAGGCTTTTTTCTTGGAAGGTGGTCACTATAGAAGGAAAAGAGCAGCACTGCAAGATTGTATAAAATATAAATAATTAGGCAAGGGGAACTAGTTTAACAGTTGCTTCATCCTGAAATTTCAAATATGTGCATCCCAATCTATCATCCTTGCTTCTAGTTCTCTGTCGTCATTTGACACTTCTACTGTGTTTGTTGTCAGCAAGGATGCCAACCAAGCCAGGTGGTTTGATAAAGATATTTTGTCATTGTGTGTTATTGTCATCACATGTAACCACCTGTGAAGGAAATATTAAATGAAGGAATGATTATGCATACTATTTGCCTCAATTTGAATTTTTGAGTTGGTATTCTCATATATTTGCCATCCCTGTTTCTTTATGTACAAGGTAGGTTGATCTTATAAGAAAATTTCCATTTATGAGCCTGGTGAGTGTCATAAAAGTCAAGCAAGGGCATATGTAGAAACCATGTTCACTCCTCTGTATGTTAAAGAATACATTACTATTTCAACTATCTTGTTGTGCTTTTTTGTATATATGATAGGCTACAGATTTATTATAGATAGTCTCCTGTGTTTATGTGGTGATTATTATGTTTCAAGACAATGTAGTGATGATAGATGTTAATGTGTACAATGATATGTTAGTAAAAATATATACCAAAGCAAATGGAGGCAGCATCTATTAGGAAGCCAGTAGAGTCTAGCGTTTACTTGGTGAATACTGTATTTTGTAGTCAAGTTTCTTATTATAAGATAAAGTAGCTACAAAAGATGTGAACATGCACAAGAGGATATTTTAGTAATAATTAACAGCATAGCAAATGGAGGCGATAGCTCTTAGGAAGTGAATGAACTCCAGTTTAGCTTGTACTCATGCTGCAAGTCAATAACTTTTAAAGTATTCAAGTAAAAGTTTGATATGCTTATTTTTTGGTCAACCTTGGAGCAAACCCTTTGTGTTTGGAAGAATGGAAATTGACATTGAATTTACCAATGGAAGGAAAAATAATGTGTAGCTTAATGCTTTCTTCTATGATTGTTCCTCAACGTGTTTTATTTTTTTTGATAATTTTTCCTTAGCAGAAAATTGAAAGTTCTTCCGGTAATTCTTCTGTGTTTAATATGTTACTTATGCACGCACAATGTGTGGTCTATTTTGGAGTCCTTCTGAATTCTCATCAAGTTCCGCCTTGAACAGAATATTCAAAGTACAGCTATGGCATGTATTAAGTATTGTCTGCAAGACTTTAGGAAAGAGAAGCTGGTGCTTAACTAGTTTACTTTCCACCTTCAACAATCTATAATCAAAAAATTATGATTAAGCTCAACTACTGACACTTTGGGAATATAGAACAATATGGATCACTGTGCTAGTCACTGAATCAATTGTCAAATGTTGATATTCAAGTAGGAAAGTGGCCCAGTGATAATGTTTTCAAATCTAATTACAAAAATGGTTCAGCAATAAAGATCGTGCATTAATGAACTAAACTAGGCATTATTGACTCAGTTACTGCATCAATCACTTCCTTGCAGCTGACAGGAATGAAGGTCAATGAATTTACAGAATTGGACGTGGCCCAAGTATATTGCTGGTCAAGGATAAAGATGGGTACATCTTTGGAGGCTTTGCTTCTCAGCCGTGGGAAAGGCATAGTGACTTCTATGGTGACATGAAATCCTTTCTCTTGAGTCTATCTCCACGTGCAGCGATATATCGACCTACAGGAGCAAACAGCAACATGCAGTGGGTAAGCTTTCTATGTTTGAATGGCACTTCTTTCAACACAAATATATTATCCAGGCACATTTATCTAATATTGTATTTTTTAATTTTAAATTATTGATTTAAGAATATGAGGAATAGTGTGATATCTTTCAGAGAGTTTTTCCATTATTGCTTTTTTAATTTTTTCTGCTTTTTATTTGTTCCACCTTATGGATGTTTCTGAAAATTTTCTTGTAACCGTTCCATGCCTAATAGATGTGCTCATTTTTCTGGTTACATGAACTGGTTTTGCGATAATTTATGAATATAGGGTAAGGTATTGAAGTTATGTTTTACTTTCTATTTGCTTTCTTGTTTCTTTTGGACTTCATTGTAGTTGCTGCATATAGTGAGATACCATAGAAGGCAAGGCATAGTCCAGGGGCAAATATTTACATGCTTTGACAATTTATTTTAGTTTAGTAATTACATTTAATTATACCGTTGATGTGAGATATTGAGTAATTTGAAATAGAGAGTTGCCAAGAGGCTAAGTGTTTCATCTAGATGAAGACCTCACCTCAATGCAACAAGAAGAGAAAAAGGTTGTATAGGTGAGGGTAACCAGAAGTTAAGGTAAGGGGGTATTGTTGGAAGGCGGAAAAGCTTGTATGAGTAACAAAATGACCCTAAAACAAATTCACAGTTGATCCACTTTCTAGGAACACTTAACATTAGTAAATTGAAACTTAAGGCTATTAATGGACAAGAGGACCTGGGCTAGGGCCCGCAGTTGAAGGAAATGATATAATATTACTTAGAGAAACACATAAATGCTATGGTTGCAGATTACCAAAATTTAAAAGATATGAGAAAGGACGAGTAGGGAACAATGCAGAAGAAAATGGCTGAGTACATAGGGAAGCAGTGTTTTTAATAAAAAAACTTGTCTTAGAATTTTAGAAGTGGAGAAGGAAAACACAAACAAATAGGATATACAGATTAAGATTGGAGAAGAGGGAAGGTGAGTTTGCATAGCAGTTTCTTGCTTCACCCTGCAAAAGTTGAACTAGTAAGAAACAAAATCTCCTTTTATGAAGTCCTGTATTTAGCATTGAAAAGGCACACTGTAACCATAAAGTGGGGAAAAAAGGGCTAGTAGATGACTTCAATACAATGAAAGTGAACAGACAGTCGAACTTTCTTAGAAATAATGACTACATAGACAACGATTCATTGAGGTCAGAGGAAGAAGAAGATAATTGATGGATAAAGGCATCAAAAGAAGCACAGGAGATCCTCACACATTAAATGGAAGAGCTATTGGAGATGTGCAGTGGCCATCTTAATATCATATGCAACTGTATAAACAGATGATATAAAAGGGGGAAAACCGGAAATACAAACATAAAACTTATAATGGGCAAAGTGTGGTACAGTATGTCACCTGTTCAATAGTTTTCATACTGAGGCTAAGGGAGAAGAAGTTTGAGTATCTTGGCGAAGCTGAAATCTAATCAAAATCCAATGTACATAAAGACCCAAATGCAAGAAAACAAACAACAAGAGAGCAGTTTTGGGCCCATCAAAGGAGTCTACTAGTAGAAGTGAAAGCCTCCATGACACGAAAAAACATTAAAAAAGAGCTTTCAAAAAGTTGAAAATAGGGAAGAAGAGATTCATTGATAGCAGCAAACTCATGATTGTGATTCAAGAAGTCCTGAACGAATGCAAAAGAATAAAACCTATGAGGGTGAGGATGGATATCTTCATAGTAAGTCCTTGTCTGGCAAGGAAATAAAGGTTTATTAAATAGTTTTAAAAGAACCAGGCAAATAGGAGGTAAATAGAAAGATGCATGACAATTACTGAGGGAAAAATAGGATGTACTTACAAGAACAAGGCGGAGGGGTTTGATGTACCATGGGAGTTCAATCCAAAGTAGCACTTGAGGGAACTACAAAAATATAAACTAAGCAGAAAATAGCATTATGATTGACAAATGGATAGAATTATCATAGGTTGTGTGCTATTACAAAAACAACACACAAAAAGTTAACCAAGATTGCATTAAAATCTATTAAGAAATAAGTAGCAAAAGCATCCTTATATAGGATTACAAATATCTTATCCACGAAGGATAAGGATCACAACTCATAGGATAAGATTGACAACTCATAAAACAAAAGGGTAAATCTTATTCATAGAGGATAAGGATGACTAATATCTTATCCACAAAGGATAAGGATGACAACTCATAGGAAAATTATTTAAAGTCAACATGATTTTATTAAAGAAGATTCCTAAAGTTTATCCTAAAAGCTAATTGACCATTACAATATAAAACATTACCTTAATACCCTCCCTTAACGGTCATTCTACTAACTACACCAAGCTAATCTCAAAATTTTACAAATTTGTTAGGACTTAAGGACTTGGTAAGAATGTTTACAGTCTAGTCTTCAGTTGGACAATACTACAACATTACTGATCCATTTTCTACAAGTTGCCTAATGAAATGACAATGAAGCTCCACATGTTTGCTACACTTGTGGAAGATTGGATTCTTGGCAAGCTTTAGCACCCCTTGATTGTCACAAAACAAGGGTAAAGGCCCTGCTTGAGATGTTTGCATGTCTGAAAGCATCCTCTGAAGCCATATTGCCTCACATGCTGCTTTGTCAATTCCTCAATACTCTTCTTTTGTTGAGGAAAGAGCTGTTGCTTGCTGCTTCTTACTAGTCCATGTGACTACACCCATACCAAGACTAAAAACATATCCAAAAGTGGATTTACTGTCGTCAATAGAACCTGCCCAATCTAAGTTTGTGAACCCAACTAGCCTAAGATCTTTGTTGCTGCTATATAGAATGCCAAAGTCAAGTGTACCTTTCACATATCTCAGTATCCGCTTCGTTGCAACCCAATGTTCTACCTTTGGGGCTGTCATAAAACAGGAAATGTAATAGCATAACTCAAATCAGGTCTAGTGGTTGTAAGATAAGGCTGCCCACTACTTGTTTGAATGCCAACTCATTGATCACTTTTGAGTCGGTTTTGGCTGAAAGCTTCAGCCCTTTCTCCATAGGTGTAGACGAGACTTTGCAATCTGTCATTATGAACTTGTCTAGCAAAGTCTGAGCATATTTAGATTGAGAAATAAAAATACCACCATATTTCTGCCAAACCTCTACACCTAGGCAATAATGTAGGAGGCCTAAGTCTGTCTTGTCAAAAGCCTTACACAAATTACATTTAATTTCTTCAATAAAATGTGCCTCACTACTTATAATGATGATAACATCCACAAAAATGATCAGAAGGATGATTTCATTGCCTATGCTTTTGATGTATAAATTTGGATCTGAAGGACTTTGTTGGAATCCCTGATCCAGATACCTATCAATCTTTATGTACCATGCCCTGGGTGCCTACTTTAGGCCATAAAGAGCATTTGTTAGTCTACATACTTGATGCTCCTTTCTTACAACTTGAAAACCTTGAGGTTGAGTCATGTACACTTCTTCCTCTAAGTCACCATTGAGGAAAGCACTCTTCACATCCATTTGATGGAATTTCCAACCAAACTGTGCTACCATGCTAGAACTAACTGGATGGTGCTCATCTTTGCTGTAGGAGTAAAGGTTTCCTCATAATCAATACCTTCTCTTTGCAAGAACCTTTTAACCACCAACCGCGCTATGTATTTTTCAAATGTACCATCAACTTTGTGCTTGAGTTTGTACACCCATTTGTAGCCAATGGGTTTCTTCCCTGTGGAAGATTTGAAAGAACCCAAGTCTTATTTTTCATAAGACTTTGACGTTCGGTGTCCATGGCCTTTTCCCATTTAGGTTATCTTTTGCCTCAACAAATACCTGTGGCTCATAATCAAGAGCAAGAAGAACTCAGTTAACTTTGCTCTTATGGCCAATATTCGAGGAGTAAAGGTTTCCTCATAATCAATACCTTCTCTTTGCGAGAACCCTTTAACCACCAACCGTGCTATGTATTTGTCAAATGTACCATCAACTTTGTACTTGAGTTTGTACATCAATGATTTGATCATCCTTGGAACAAAGGAGTGGAAAGGTTTCTTGGCCCTCCTTCATGTAATCCGAGTGCATAATCAAGGGGTTTCCTAGATAGACCTGCAATTCTTGGGCTTGGGTTGATGCAACCTGGACAATATAATCCTTTGTCATCGAAGTGTTCTCCTGTTGGTCAGCTTCCTGATCTATTATCATCATGTCTTCTTTGACCTCCTTGTGCATAGCTGAAATCTCCACTTCAGCATTCTCAAGGGACTCAATCACTTCGACGACTTCCTCCTTTTGTGTGTTTGGCTCACATTCCATCACTTGGGGCTCTTCTTGTTTCAAGACTGATTCTTCTGGCTCTGACCTTTTAATCTCTTCATTGGCAGTTTTAGAATCTTCCTCTTCTGTCTTCTTTCGCCTTATGTAGTCATAAAGTCCCTTTTTTGTGAGGGTAGAGAGACCCTAGCGCCTTCAAGTACTCATCAAGAGGAACACAAGCCTTTGCATCATCTAACAAGCTTTGGTATTCATTCAAAATTTTGGGGGCTTCAAACTTGTACTCTTCTATCATTTTTCGTGCCTTAAACAACAACTCTTTGATAGGGTCTATGTCCTCCACCTTGGGTAAGAATTTAGGTAATGTACGTCTGCAATCCATGTTATTTCTCTAGTCTAATGTAGATCTGCATGCGTCCAAGGAAGATAGACCCACAGGCTGGTAGGATTCAGGCATTGATACCACCATAAGATGCCTAAACAAAATCCACACGGCCAACACTAGATTCTGATATAGAAATCAAACTATCTCAGATCTGGAATGAATGCCAATCGGCTATTACCCACGACAATAAGATGCCAAATACGAATTACCATAAATTAACATAGACTTGGTATTGCAATCAGATTCTCAAATGACTCAAAATATACCATGCACAGGCATATATTCACAGAAACTAAGATACAAAATGTATAGTGTGATAGAGCAGCATAGCCTCTAGAATTTAATAATGCCCCAATCAGATATAAGCCGATGAGGAGAGTAACATACACAATAACAATGAATAAGGCAGGCAGTAAATAATATTTGCAACATTCCAATATTCATATACTATCAATCAAAATCATACGGCATAATACATAGCCCGCACGATCTTCCCTAGAGATGACAAGTCTTAGAGTAGCTCGACCAATACCATTGCTGCAATTGTGTGATTGCCACAACCCCGCACTACCATATAAAATGGATTATTCTATCACGCAGAGAAGAAGGTTGATGAAGTATGGGCTGTAGTTGCGTTTCTAAGATATGGCGATCCCCTTGGCTCGTTCTGTGTAATGTCCCAAAAACGATTTGAAATCTTGGCCGACTTGAATAAGAAAGAGTGTTTTTAAACACTAATAAATAATAATATTCTTTGTGGGCCAACCTCATTTGAGGCGCCTAAATTTTAAATTTTGAATTTCATTGTTCTGGCCGACATACTTGGTGTTGGCAGGTCTTGCTTAGTATTTAGGAAATTTCGTTTTCTTCATTCATCATCACGGATTTTGGACAAATTGTCTTGCCAAGTATCGCAGAAGCATAGCTTTCTGGCGTTGGCACTCAGGGTGAGTGTAGCTTCACTGTTGGGAAAATTCGTGCTTTGCTCCAAGCATCTTCGCCATTCATTGCTCATTGCAGATTTTGTTTTGTTATAGGGTTGAAGGCAATCTATTCAGTAGGGCAGCGACATACCTCTCTACTCACAGCTAATACCGTTGGGTCCGATCAAGTTACACTTGGTGGGTAGAATGATACAACGTTCTGGCCGAGCGTCCATTTGTAGTGCTCCAAATTCATGGTGAGAATCACATACAAAACCGAGAGACTTTCCATAAGCGTGCACCAGTCTATCTGCAATTGAAGGCATCATTGCTATAACGATTGGAGACAATGCCACCATTGGGCGGCGGCTCCACAAACGCCAATTCATCACTTCCAAGCATGCGCGTGCAGTGGGAGCCTTTCGCTATGCCCAAGCCGACAAGTCTCACATCTTTGAGCAATCACATTTTGGTAGGACGACACAGGCGTACACCACAAAGTCGCACTTACTTCCAGATTTGCGTAGAATGCATTTCCAAGGCATATTCAATTCGAGCTATTTGCATTTCATTTGTTCTGTGCTCTGTAATTACGGACTTTGGGTTATGCCTAGTATTGATATTCATTTCGCATTCCTAGGCCACATTTTCTAGTATATCTGTTGTTAGCTTAATTTTGTGCTTCATCGTGTTACTCTGAGTGATCTCTTGATCCCATGCGTATTGTTTGGAAATTCATGGCTGAATCAGCTTCACAGTCAAGTCTAGATTTGCAGTGTTAATTTGACCTAGGATATTACAGTGGTATCAGATCCACAAGACCTGCTAGCTTGTGGAAGAAGTTTTATGCCATTAAGTCAAAGGGATATTCGAGCTATAGAGCGAGAGAAGAAGAAGCTTAATTTTGGACACAAGATGAAAGATGATTTCTATGTTGTTGATATCGGAGACACATACATGGTCTTGGGAGTTTAGTGGCTTCATTCATTAGGAGAATACACTACCAATTACCAAACCATGGAGCAGAAATTTAAGCATAATGGCAAAGAGGTTGTCCTCAAGGGTCTCTCCAGGAATGGTCCTATGGCGGTCTTAGCAAAAAGGATGGAATGATCTTTCCATAGGGATCAAGTGGCATGGGCAGCAAAGTGCTTGATCACAGATACTCGTCCACCGGAAGAAGAAAGAACCTTCCCTATTGACATCCAGGTTATTTTGAACAAAAAGTGTAAGGTGTTTGAAGAGATTCCTGTTGGATTGCCACCAAATAGAGGATTTCAACATGTGATAGAGCTTGAAGAAGGTGCTAAACCTATCATCACTACTCCATATCGGCACCCCAGGATGTACAAGGAAGAAATCGAGAAGGCTATCAAGGAATTGTTGGATATGGGACATATTTGCCCAAGCTCAAGCCCTTTCGCCTCTTCGGTGGTATTGGTCAAAAAGAAGGATGGGACACTCAGAATGTGCATCAATTATAGAGCTCTCAACAAGAAGACGATCAAGAACCGCTACCATATTCCCAGGAACGATGAATTGATAGATGAGGTGCATGGGGCTGTGTACTTTTCTAAGATTGACCTACGTTCAGGATATCACCAGATTAAAGTAAGAGAGGTGGATGTGCATAAGACAACTTTTAGGTGTCATTAGGGACATTATGAGTTCTTGGTGATGCCCTTTGGGTTAACCATTGCCCCCGCTACATTCCAATTTTGTATGAACCAGGTATTCATCCTTCAGTTGAGGAAATTTGTGTTGGTTTTCTTCGATGATATCTTGATCTACAGTAAGACATGGGAAGATCATTTAAGGCATATAGAAGAGGTGCTTGACATTCTTGAGAATAATTCGTTCTATGCTAAAATGTCGAAATGTGAGTTTGGGATGACTAAGATTCTGTACTTGGGCCATAAAATTAGTGCTCAATGAGTTAGTTTTGGAGAGGAGAAGATCAAGGCCATCTAGGATTGGGCTAGACCCAAAAGCTTGACATAGTTGAGAGGGTTTGTGGGCCTTTGTAGCTACTAAAAAGATTTGTGAAGGGCTTCTCTCAACTTGTAGCACCATTGACCAACTTGACCAAGAAAGGAGCCTTTTCGTGGAGTCCAACAGCACAGTAGGCATTTGATAAACTCAAGGAGGTAATGAGTTCGTGTCTTGTTTTGGCCATTCCAAATTTCTCATCTCCTTTTGTTCTTGAGTGTGACGCCTTAGGAGAAGGAATTGGAGCAGTGCTGATGCAAAATAAGCACCCCATAGCATATGAAAGTAGAAAACTCACAAATGTAGAAAGGGCTTTCTCTCTCTATGATAAGGAGATGTTGGCCATCATGCACACCCTTGCTAAGTTCAAATAAAATCTGGTTTGTGGGAAATTTGTGGTAAAAACAGATCATAACAGCTTGAAGTACTTCCTCAACCAGCGAGATCTGAATGATAGACAACAGAAATGGGTAAGCAAACTCCAAGCCTATGATTTTGATGTTGAATACATGAAGGGCAAGAACAATGTGGTAGTGGATGCACTTTCTAGGAAGCCTTATCTTTGTACAATGTCTAATATATCTGTTGATTGGAGGATTGGCATTACAGCTGAGTATGCTAAAGATTCATTTGCTAGTGATATTTTGGAAGGGAAAATGGTTGATGACAGGTACAGGGTGGTTGAGGAGCTCGTTCTCTACAAGGGATGGATCTATTTTGTGCCTCACTCCAAGGTCAAGAATAGAATTATTCAAGCATGCCATGATTCTCCTCTTGCTGTTCATCCAGGGTTTTACAAGACATACAAGCAAGTAAGGGAGCATTTTGCATGGAAGGGGCTGAAAAATGACATATTGTAGCATGTGAGAGAATGCTTGATGTGCCAACTAAATAAAATAGAGCATGTGTTACCAGCTGGTTTGTTGCAGCCCTTACCCATTCCAAATTAGAAATGGGAGAGCATTTTGATCGACTTCATGATGGGGCTTCCGAAGGTGCAAGGTAAAGATTGCATTTATGTTGTGGTGGATAGATTCACTAAATACACTCATTTCTATGCCATTACTTCAGAATTTAAAGCGCCTCAAGTTGCAAATTTGTTTTTTAGAGAAGTTTTTAGACTCCATGGACTGCCAAGAAACATTGTGAGTCATAGAGACAACAAGTTCATCAACACTAGCTATCACCCCCAAATGGATGGGCAAATGGAGATCATGAACAAATGGATTGAAGGGTACTTGAGAAACTATGTGATAGGGCAGCAATTAGCTTGGGTGAAATGGGCTACACCTAGGGGAATTTTGCTACAACACCACACATCACATGTCCATCAAAATGTCTCCCTTCAAAGCCCTCTAAGGATATGAGGCTACCTCCATGAATTTGATTCTTGCAGATAGTAGAGTCCCTGGAGCCAGAGATTTGGTATAGAAAAATGTAGACATCATGAACTCCTTGAAGGAAAATCTGCAACGTGCCCAGAATCAACAAAAATTATATGCAGATCAGCGACGGATCGAAAAGGTTTTTGATGTCAACGGCATGGTGTATTTGAGGTTGCAGCCATACCGACAATCATCTCTCAAGGGAAACGAAGTGGAGAAGCTGAAACCTAGATTATATGGGCCATTCAGGATCACAAGGAGGATTGAAGAGGCCGCATACGAGCTTGAGTTGCCTCTAGGGAGCATAATTCATAATATTTTTCATGTGTCATGCTTGAAGAAGGCATTGGGACAACAGATCACACCATCAATGGAGTTGCCACCACTTGATGATGAAGGCAAATTGATTCTCGAGCCTGAGATGGTGTTGGACGTAAGGGAAAAATAGTTGAGAAACAAGGTCATTTTGGAGTATTTGGTGAAATGGAAACATCTGCCGATTGAAGATGCTACATGGGAAGGGGTGGAGATTTTCGAACACCCAAATTTGAGGTTGCTAGAGGACCAATAGTAGTTTAAGGGAGGAAACTATAATGTCCCAAAAATGATTTGAAATCTTGGCCGACTTGAATAAGAAAGAGTGTTTTTAAACACTAATAAATTAATAATAAATAATAATAATTTTCTCTGTGGGCCGACCTCATTTGAGGCGCCTAAATTTTAAATTTTGAATTTCATTGTTTTGGCCGACATACTTGGTGTTGGTGGGTCTTGCTTAGTATTTAAGAAAGTTTGTTTTCTTCATTCATCATCACAGATTTTAGACGAACTGTCTTGCCAAGTATTGTAGAAGCGTAGCTTTCTGGTGTTGGCACTTAGGGTGAGCGAAGCTTCACTGTTGGGAAAATTCATGCTTTGCTCCAAGCATCTTCGCCATTCATTGCTCATTGCAGATTTTGTTTTGTTATAGGGTCGAAGGCAATCTATTTAGCATGGCAGTGACATACCTCTCTACTCATAGCTAATACTGTTGGGTCCAATCAAGCTGCACTCGGTGGGTAGAACAATACAATGTTTTGGCCGAGCCTCATGGCTTTGGCCGAGCGTCCATTTGTAGTGCTCTAGATTCATGGTGAGAATCACACACAGAATCGGGAGACTTTCCATAAGTGCGCACTAGTCTATTCGCAGCTAAAGATGTCATTGCTATAATGATTGGAGACGACGCCACCTTTGGGCGGTAGCTCCACAAATGCTGATTCATCACTTCCAAGTGTGCACATGCAACAGGAGCCTTTCGCTGTGCCCAAGCCGACAGGTCTCACATCTTTGAGCGATCACATTTTGGTAGGACGGCACAGGCGTACACCACAAAGTCGCACTCACTTCTAGATTTGCGTAGAATCCATTTCTAAGGCATATTGAATTCAGGTTCACATTTCATTTGTTCAATGCTTTGTAATTACAGACTTTGGGTTATGCCTAGTATTGATATTCATTTCACATTCCTAGGCCACATTTTCCAGTATATCTGTTGTTAGCTTAATTTTGTGCTTCATCGTGTTACTCTGAGTGATCTCTTGATCCCATGCATATTGTTTGGACCCGTGCCTGAAGGGATACACCAAAGGTGATTGGCGACAAGCAATGAATCGCTCGATCTGATATGAGCCAAGTCATTGACTATGGCGAATGTGAGTTGATCTCCCGTAAATAGCTTTTGCTCAGATCCTGAACAAGAACTTATCTAGCTGTGTTGCTAGACTCCCCACAGTGATGAAAATCAATGGATGCGAAAATAAGGAATGATGACACCGAACCACTAGTAGAGACTACGTCCTACCTGGTTGAGACCCGCTATGTGGTCACCTTCAATGTCTTCATCCGATGATGCTCAACAATGAAACCAGGATCCTCATAAATACTTTGCTTTCGGAAAGGTTGGCTAGAGAGAATTTATTTAAATTTAAATGTTATTTAACAATAATTTAAATTTATTATTTATTATTTATTAATTATTTAATATTATATTATTATTATTTAATATTATTTTGAATTAGCATTTAAAAATGCTTTTTTTATCCGCCAATTGGGACTAAGTCCCAAATTTGGGACATGACACAACTTACCCTATCTTGTTGTCTCCACTTGGATTCTATCATGCCTTTTATGCTTGGTATTGGCTTGCTGTCATAAATTCCATCATAAGTACCTTCTTCTTTACACCTTCTCTGCTGTCCCTTAACAACTAATTTATTTTGCCAACTTGATACTATATACCCATGTTTCACCAATTTCCTTCTCTCCTCATAAACTTGCTTATCCACATCCTTACTTCTACGTATCCGATCAAAATTAACATTATAACAAATCAGTATTGTGACTTTCTTTTACCTGCTGTCCTGAATTGTTGCCACCATTGGCTTCTTTGTTTTCCAGCTTTTCCTCTTTGTAGGCATCTTTTCTTGCATCTGCAACATCTTCAAAAGCATCTTGAAACTCTGGGGTTTCTTCCTCATCCACATTATCAAACCGGAAATCTTCAACACCATCCTCATTTTTATTCTCAAAATCTTTGCCATGTTTCTCTGCTGCAAACTCTTCTTGCCATACTATTGCAACTAGTCTCCTTTCATTCTCATTTTCATCACTATCCATAGGTGCTCTACTAATCCTTTCTCTTGTCAACTCCAAGGTCTTATTCTTGACTTTCCTTATAAGGAAGGCTCTTCATACCTGCATACACATACTCAAGCACAACGTTAGTAAACAAAACAAGTGACCACAATGTCTCCATGAGTGCCTCCTTCCTGGACACTTTCCTCTCTTCTTTACTCTCTTCCTCAATGGCTGCTTTCTGCACTTCTTCTCTTCTCCATTCTTTTCTTTCTTCAAGTCCTCTACAATGAGAACTTCCTTTATCACTTCCTGTACATGTTGCTCACTTAGCAACTTCTCACTATCCCCATTTTTTTAATCCTATCTTTTCAAGGCTGCCACACCTTGTCTTCTTTTCTTCACAATCATCTTCACAGGCCACTTCACTTCCTTTCTCATTGGCCAACACCAAACATATTCTTGGCTTCTTCCTTCAAGCCACTACTTCACTAAAATCTCACACCTCTCTAAATCGTTTCTCCACTCTGCCATTTCCCTATCCCATTCCGAATCTTGCTTTTTCATCTGCATCTTTTTATTTTATTGTCTTCTTGATACCTCACCTAAGGCTTCTCTCCTCTTTTCCTCTTGCCCAGTCTTTTGGTACCTAGGTTCTTCACATTAACCTGTCTATCTGCAATACACATCTCTCCAAAAATCGATGAACATAACTAACTTCTTCATCAAACCCTTTTGAAATTCTCAACTTCCTCTTCCCAGACCTTTTACGCTCTGATACCAAATTGATAACCTCCTAGTTTAAACCTAGCCAGTCAACAATATTTAGAGATTGAATAAAGCAATGATTATTCACTTCAAACCAATGTTACCCCAAGTCTCCGAGATGGGGATGGCAAGGGATGACGGGACAAGTCCCCAAGTTTCTGATTTTTCAAGCCAAATTTGGGGACGGCGGGGGGATGGCTATATAAAATATAGAAAAATTTAAAATATATAGGGAAACATTAAATATTCATATGAAAACATCAATAAAGCATGCATATATACATTATAGAAACCTAGCATATAACATTTGTGTTAAGAATTCATTGTCAATACTCAATATGCATTCAGAATTCAGAATTCATTATGTGATATTAAACATAGTACACTGCTGCCGTCCCCTGGCCGTACCCTGTCCCCGGGACATTTCCGGGATGGGGATGGGGGATTTAGACCCGAGGACGCGTCCTCGAGTAACACTGCTTCAAACAAATCTTCCCTTAGGCCGATAAAACAAACTACTTGCCCAAAACAATATGGAAGGACAAGAAACTTTGCAAGAAAAAATTACTTATTCAAGGCGACATGATATAAAACTCTAGCGCGAGACTGAAAGCAAACAAAGTGTTATGGTTTCTTTGAGGCAAGAATTGGTTCCTAGAACAAAATGCAAAGTTTCCAACATCGCACATTGCAATTAACAAACAAAAATCATAGTTCTCCAACTCCATGACAGGGAATAGAATTGATTGAATTAAAAATGATGCAAACTTAACACATGATGGCAATTCAGATTACAAAGAGCAACTCCCATATGCATGGTTAGCCTTTCTTCTTCCCTGCCACACGCTCTCTGCTCATTTCTTGGTTTGCAGAGCTCTGGAACAGTCACCCTTTCACTCAACCACACCAAAAGTTGCCTTCCTCCTCAAAAACAATAAACCGTTTGCTGTCTTCAACTGCTTGGCTTTGGCTCCCTCTTTCCAATGGTTTCTTGCCCGCAATTGCTACACAAAATGGGGCGATCCTTCTTCTTGATCAGAACCGTTCCTTTTTGTTCCCTTGAATCGAGCTTCTTCCTTCACTAACTGCCCTCTTTCTATGCGCCAAAACTTCTCTTGTTTTTCCCACAAAGGTGGCGATGTGCCCCATCCAACTGCCAATCAAACTCAAAAGGCAACACCAAAAGCTATGCACAAGTGCTGCCACTTGTCACAGGACGACAAGGGAGCAAAGAAAAGAAAACAGAAAACCAAAATTTTGCACATCAAATTGTGATGCTCCTGCATCATCAATGAATCGCTATTATTTCAGTAATTGTATTTGCTGCTGGGTTTAAAGAATATTAATTGCCTTATAATTGTTGCTCTCTAGTGTATGGAATTACTGCCTTAATCCCTCCTTCAAATCTAAGTTTGGGCGATCACATTTAACTTAACAATCTGCCTTAATATATATATATAAAGTTGTTAACATTTATATTTATTTAGTGTTCCATAGGGTTCCGGGGATGGGGACGGGGGGACAGCAGGGGATGTGTTTCGAAGACGCGGGGATGGGGGGTCTAAGTTTGGGGGCGGCGGGTGGACGGCAGAGGGATGACGGTGGGGCAGTGGTAGGGTGCTGAAATACATATAGTACTTGAAAAAATAGCTATAGAAGGATGTATAAGTATAAGAATTATACATCTTGGAGACAACTAGGAGCCCCCTAGATGTCTTGAGGACACCCTAGCATCCTTGAAGACCTAGCAATGTCTTGGAGACAGCGACATTGGTGGTGGGATGGTGGCGCTGGTGGTGGGCTGGTGGGGGGATGTCCCCCCCAAGTCCCCAAGTCTTTGAGACGTCCCCGTCTAGGAAACGCAGGATTTTTTTGGGGGGACGTGTCCTTGTGGAACACTGTATTTATTTATTTTCATTTTAATGTTCGGTTTTTCTTTTAGTGTTACAATTTCGGGGACATGACATAATGGTAAGGGGTTGTCATTCTCAGCCCAAACATTGCTTGATTTGCACAAGGAAAGAAGGGAGAGTTGCTGTCACTTGTATGTACATTTCATTGTCACAAGAAGTGATTCTATGAGTATGGTAATGCTCAAGAGGCTGACTCTGCTTCAAGTAAAAATTGTTTTAGAAGCATGACAATGTTTTCATTATAACATGTTTTGTGCTACTTCTTGTATATAGCAATTAGGGAGAAACCATCATAGCATTGTTGTGGTATGGTTTCTAACCCACGGCAGCCATTGTAGCATGCCTTGAGCATCACAAGGGGTTGTAGCGTGGAGATTTTCATCTATAAACATAACTTGTAAAAGCAAGTGACCATTGAGAGATCATGGCAAAGACATTGAGGAAAATCTAATCCTTATTGCAGTGTGAAAAGTGACAAGAGTGCCACTACTTTCTAATATGGGACATCAACTTGATGTTAGGGAGTCTTGTTCTAGTCACAATACAAAAGTTTCGAGATGATGAAATTCTTCTATATTTTTAGTGTAAGCTTTTGTGGGACCAAAAACCTCCTCTAAGAAGGCAGGTGTGATCTAAAATGTATCATGCAAATGAAAGGAATCATTTTTAGAAAGTTTCGACACTCAGAAATTCAAAAACCTTGAAAGTTCAAAATTTCCGGTTCTACATCAGCGGCAAAACAGCCCCGTTTGTCTTGTAACAACAAACCAGCAGCTTCACCTAACATCATTTTGCAAGAATTTTAAAATGAAAAGACACCTTTGTCTCTTCAATTTCTTGGCTTTGTGACCTTTCAGTGCACGAGAAGGGTTCTTCAGTATCTCTGTATACAATTGAATGATGTAAGCATTGAAAGTAGGATTTCAATTGTAATAGGAAGCAATTGCTGGAAAGTGAGTATGCATTAGTGGATGCAAGGGGCGGATTGCTTTCTGCACTCTCTTGCAATTCATTTTACTTGCCTAACCAAGAGTTGGTAGAAGTCCAGATGCTACTACCACAAGCTGGTGTTTCCTCTGCATTGGGGGTCTCCTGGATAAAAATCCACGTTCCACTTTCTTTTCCATGGCATTACTTACTCTTTTGTCTGTCATTTCATAGATAAGTAGCACAATCCAATTCTTGTTGGTTCTTAATTTCTACAAGCTTTAAATTGATGAGATTATATGGATCAATGCTCAACCCCCATAAGCCTTTCCTCACATTCTTTTCTGGATAGTACTGTGAATTTGTGTATAATTAAGAATTTGACTGCCATTAAGCATAAACAGCATATGGTGGATACATATTTCCTTGCTATCGGGCAAGCTGTATTTTTTGTTCTGTTTGCTTTTATGGTCTCCTGGTAAATGTGCGTTTGAGGCACCCTGTACTCCCTATGGGCCTGCTGTGGTTATAAAGATTTTGACAAACATTTTTGTATATATGATTCATCCGTTATGGCTTGGAATGACATCTTTATCATTAGTGCTAGATTGGTGTATGCTTTGGCTAATTCTATTCCCTCGTGTTGATTTATATGTGTGTTCTTTAAAAGAAAGTATGAAACAAGAATGGATGTAAAATGTTCTATTTTGAGTGGTTGCTTTGGTTATTTAAATGTTTTCTGTAGTGCACGGTTATATTATTTGAGCATTCTCTTTACAATTATTGAAAGCATTTCTGTACATGATGCAAGGATGAAGCTATTAATTTTAAGGCTAACACATACGTTGACTTTTTCAGTGTGCTACAAGTTTCACGTCAACGAATATTCCAAATGGTCTTGGTTTTGGAGGACAAGTGAATCACTTTGGACTTTTTTTATCTGGAGCCTTTGATCAAGGCCAGTCATTCAAGTGTGTCACATATGATAGCCCATGCTTGTCAAAAAATGCAAATTTCTACCCAGAAACCATAGAATGTTGGGGAGTAGTTGTTGAAGGAAATGAACAGGAAACAGCAAGTGCAATGAAAGGAACGGTGCTTGATCGATTCAAAGAGGATCACAATATGTTGAAAATGATGGGAATGGCAAATGCAAGTGAGTAGATTGGATCTACAGTATCTTCAGAAATACAATGTTTGTACTATGTAGCGTAGCTACAGTACCTTGCACATTATATTGTTTCCCTTTTAAATTTATATGTATAAGTTCTGTGTCGTTTTCTTAAATCTTAAGCACAACCAATCATCTTAACCATGCGGGGAATCTTAAACCCTTTAAAACTATTTTATTTAACTTATATTTTTGTTTTCTATTGAAAGTCGTACCTTATCAACTCATGATATCGGTTTCAAGCTTTTGATGAATAAAATGATAATCTAATAGAACATTGCAAGTGTAGACAGCAAGAGTGACTTGAAATGGAGTAGAGTTTCATTTGTAGTTTATGAAAGGACTTCTCAATCAAATTCAACTTTGGGAACTAGTTGGTACTTTTGCGGGTATCATGCTCCATTGTATCTAGAAATTGGTTGAATAAGAGCTTGTGTTACAGCTCAGCCATTTTTATACACTAGTATGCTCACTGGATGCCTTAATGTATTCAACGTATACTTGTATGAAACTAGCTAATTTTTGAATTGCCATTTTACTGTCAAATTACCAAAGAATCTATGCATTACCAAACCTGCAGACAGATTTCATGATAAGAGTAGATTACCACAGAAAAATTGAATAAGTCTAGTGTTTAATTAATGAAGTAACCTTACAAAATTGCTTTGTTGTGATATGTAGTTTACAAGGGAAATGAAAATTCATAGTTCTTTTTGGCGCATTTCTCACGTTTGTGATAAATCCTATTGCTGTCAGGTTTGTTGTTAACTTAAATTGTTTAAGTTAAAATTTAAATCAACCATCAAATTAGTTGTTCTTAGTTTTAAAATGCAAAATTCTATTTGAGTGAAAATTCCGAGTGTGAATTATTTAATGCCAATTATACAAAGAGATTATTTTTTGACATTACCTTGGTATCACACCCCTTGTAAGTGTATGTCTTTTCCAACATCACATCTCATCTAACTGGTACATAATGAGAAACATAGAGGTAGAGATTATTTTTTGACATACCTTGGTATCGCCCTCCTCGTAAGTGTGGCTTTTAACAATTGTCACTTCTAATTGTTATAGCTCGGAGGTCCTGTCAGTGTGTGTGCTTAGTACCCCTGATTTATTATTCTTAATACACTCTAATTTATTATTATAATGTACTTTATTGTTATAAGAGTCAAATTTCAATATAATATTAACGCTAATTCTAATATATTTGTATATAAATATTTAAAAGCTCAAGCTTTAAGGTTATATCTCTAGCCTTTCAAAATCATTTAAGTAATTGAAATGCTACATTCATGAATAGAAAGGCCGAGTGAAAGTTTAATAAACTTCTCGCACAATATTTATGTGATGTTTTCAAAGGCATTGGTTGCTATTAACAATTTAATAGGAAGTAAAAGCAGTTTGTTGAAGGGAGAGAACGGAAGGTGGTGAGTGTTTGACGGGAATGAGTTAGAAAAAAAAGCGAAAAAACATAGAAAGGCACGTTAGGGAGATTGTAGGGGCAGGATCCATTTGAGGAGAAAGAGGCTAGAGGGCGTGGAGGCATGTGCAGAGCTTGCAGGTGGAGAGATCAGCATTGTTGATATTTAGGAACTTAGCTATCCACTAGTTAAGTGACCACCTTGCTATATTCACGTGTAAATTTTTGATAAACTCCGATGATTAATTGAACGTTTAATATTTACTAAAGTTAGTATCCTTTAAACAGAAGATTATAAATCTCTAATAAATTCGCTGTAAGAAGATTTGAACTATTAATAAAACCAGATGTTCACTTGTGCAAATTTATGTTTGAAGGGCCCGTGCAGGTTGGGAGAGATTTCATTAACCCATGTCCTCATGCGGCTGATATAAATGTGTTTTCTGTTTAAATATAAGCAGCTGGAGTGCTGGAGTGTTCCTTGCAAAAATTTTATTAGGAGAAAAGAATAATTTGGAATCTTTCCCTACTTTAATGGAGCAGTTTAGGAATTGAAAATAAGTTGTGAAAAAAATTGGGGGCTGGAAGTAAGTAGCAACTATATATTGCCAAAAATTCATGGGGCTCCACAATTTTATTTTAATTTAATATTTGTTTCCAATTTATTTTTTCAGTTTTTAAACTCTGCAAATTATTATTATTATTTTTTTAATGGGTAAGTGCTACCTAAGGGGGTAGCTCCCTCAATTATTTTGAAAGCAAATACAACTGCCCTTCGGCAATAGAGATTGAGATAGCACATGCTATCAGCACTATCCACAAGACAAGCCAAAATATTTTCCTCTAACAACCTTAATCTCGAAATCAGGCTTGAACGACACCCCAACCAACCAACAAAGCAACCAAACCAACTAAATATAGTCAGAAGCCATGAATTTTAGAGCCGAATAACCAGGCTAGCCCTAACTGGAATGGCGTCCAGTCATCACTGATTGGTCCTTGTCAATTAATTCACTTAGCTCCATGGTTAAGGAATTAGCGTCAAAAGATTGAGCTTCGAATGTAACGGGCAAAGCAACACCCAGATTGGCGAGGCAATCCGCCACAGCATTGGCTTCCCAAAAGACGTGAGAAAAAGAGAACCCGTTCAAATGTTGAAACTCTGCAAATTATTATTAAATACTATAAATATAAATTTAAGTTGACTTTAAAATTAAATATTCATGGGGTCACCATCTCTACGAATAATTCCTAAATAAATTGAACAATGACTACTAGTCAAAATAAGTTAAGCAGCCGAATGAAGACCTGCCCTTCAATGTTTGCACCATTTCTTTGTTTAATACACTAATTATGCATGTGGGATTTTTAAAAAACACTCGCAATTTGCTTATTTATTTATTTATTATTGTTCTTTCCTTTAAATTTGTTGCATATAAGATTTTGATTTGTCGTTTCCGTTTCTTTGCTAGCATAACTTGTGAATAGAAGTTAAATAGGCATTAAATTTATTAAAAGTTAGGTTTAACTTAGCGTGAAGTTAAAAAAGGCAGGCTCATTCATTATATTTAGATTTGAACGGTAGAATTTATTGCTTATTTAATATTATATATTTAGTCTTTTTTATGGTGAGAATAGTATGAATATTAAATTTATACTTTAAAGGAAAGGGTAATGTAAATGTTAAATATAGATGGTAGGCTGTAAATAGAATGAATATCTTCAGCGGCAGTTGGAATTCGACGTCAATTGTCATTTAGGCAATGGCTAGGTGACATTGTCAGCAAGATAGAACTTCGAGGAGTAGTTGGCATTTTAGCAGATTTTGTGTATCTTCGACTTTGATAGCATACTACCACATTGGCAATAGATGCATCTTCGGCAACAATTGGTCTTTAGCAGTAAAATGCCATTTCAATAGCAGTTGTTATCTTCAATAGCTTGTCCTTACATAAGCGAACCATAAGCTTCCAGCTGAAAAGACTGTTGTGGCATAAACACATGGGCCACATCAATGAAAACGGCCTTCAAACCTTGAAATGTAAAAACTATGGTTGAGGAGCTAGCTGATTGTTCCTTTGGCTTTTGACTTTTGTGAACACTACATAAATGGAAGGCAAAATCATTTCTAACTTTATTTGACCTTTACTAAATCTATAGGGATTTTAGAGTTGATTCATAGTGTTGTGTTTGGTCTTGTTGATGTACTTCCACATGCAAATTGTTTTGTTCAATGATTTTGCCAAGAATATATGGGTCTATTTTCTTTAGTATAAATTTTATTTTAATCGTGTTTATAGAGTTCAAACGTTTTTGTTGAGGATTATATAAAATAAGATTAAAGTGTTGATAATAGATAATGGTAGGAAGTTTTGTTCAACATAGTGATGAATTTTGTAAGGATGATGTTATTGCATGACATAAAACAAGTATATACACTTTTCATCAGATTTGAGTTTCAAAGTGGGTGAGCACTTTGATAGAGATTATTGGTGTCAATTTGGATCAGAAAATTTAGACAAAAATAATTACAATTTATTATTTATAAACATATCTCCTATATCAATATATGTTGACAAAAGACTTGCACTTTAATATATCAATTTTTTGTTGTGAGACGTGCATATGCCTAAGGAGAAGATGTCAATGTTGGACTTCAAAGTAGAGAAATATAACTTCAACTATTATATTGATGGGGTAAAGGGATAAAAACTTTGGAATCCTTTTTGTGATAAAAAAGATTATTTATTGTTGGAATGTGATCTTTATGTAGATAAAGTCTTTTCCATATTTGAACAGTCAAATGACAATACTAAGACAACAACACAACTAAAGACCATAAAAGTTGCACTTGAGGTTGAATGGGAGGTTTATATTGGACTTGATGAGGATAATGATTTAGAGAGTTTAGAGGAAGATGAAGAATCCCTATTGCTACTTGTGAATAGGTTCAATCGATAAAAGAAGCAACCAATGAATTATAGCCCACTTGATTTTTGTTGTATATTTGTTTTGTTTACTAATGATAATGAGTGTAGAATTATGATAGAGACAATGGAGATGAAAGACAATAAGTCCTAGAAGAAGGCCATGGATGAGGAAATGGTATCGTTGGAGATGAACAACATATTAGATTTGGTTTAGTTACTAAGGGGAGGAAATTTGTTGAAAGTAAATGGGTTTTCAAGAAGAAATGTAGTTATGAGGGCCAAATAGAAAGTACAAACCACTATTGGTTGTTAAAAGTAAGTTAGGTAAAGGGAATTAATTTTGGTGAGATCTTTTGTTTATTGCAAATCTTACATTTGTTGTTATTATTTATTTATTGTTGCTACATTTGACCTTGAGGTTGAATAAATGGATGTTAAACTTTTTAACATGGGGATCTGGAGGGAGAGATATCCATGATGCAATTGAAGCACTACATGGTAAATGGTAAAGAGAAAATGTTTTGCAAGTTAATGTTTTCCTTATGGTATTAAACCTCTTATCATTTGTGGTATGCAAATTTTGATTCATATGGTATAAGTTGGGTTCTATTAGAGCCAAATTAGGTCACCGAGTTTATTTTAAGTAGATTGGTGATCACTTTATTCTTATTGTTTTGCATGCAAATGACATGTTGATAAATAATAGTAAGGGATTGATAAGGGTCTCAAAATCCAATCTTTCTTTACAATTTGTAGTGAAGGATTTAGGGGATGCAAAGCTTATCTTCAAAATGAAGATTAAGAGAGATGGGTCTAATAGAAAACCTTTGCTAAGATCAATGAAATATGTTTTTATTTTGCAATGTTTTAGCATGTAGGATTACCAACGATGAGTATTCTTATTCTTGTGAGAACAAAGGTTTTGGTCAAGCAATGCCTTACTACACTAGGTGAGATGATAGGGATGAGTCATGTTGCTTATGTGAGTGTTGTTGGTAATCTCATGTATGCCATAGTTTGCGTTGAGCTTGATGCAACACAAGTAGTGGGATTGTGAGTAGCATTATGGCATATATTGGCAAGGAATATTTGGCTATAGTGAAGAGAGTTGTTAAATATCTTTACAATACTTTAGACAATGCTTGTTATTGAAAATATTTAACAATAATGATTTTGGCAACACTATCATTGGAAACATTGTCTTTAGTATTAATGATTTTGGTAGCATTGTCTTCGATAACACAAACTTTAGTAGTGAGGAAGTTTAGTAGTAGGGAACTACAATTGTAGGGAAGTTTTGTGGAATGTTGGTGGATATATAGTGATTTGTAAATGCTAATTGGGCAAGAGTTGTGGACAATATGAAATTTATTAATGGTTATGTGTTTAGCCTATTTTGTAATTCTATTAGTTTGATGAGTAAGCAATAGGCTATGGTTGTTCTTTCAACTTTAGAGGCAAAGTATATGGCAACAACTTATGCTTGTAAGGATGTTCGACTTTAAGGTTTTATGATATTGGGTTAAGTTAGGGAGTAGTGCAAATTGATTGACAATTAGGGTCACATTAGTTTACGAACCCTACATTTCATGTGCTAACAAACACATTGATGTGGAATACTATTTGGTTTGTGATGGTGGAGGACAGGAGGGTTATGTTTGATAAGGTGATTGCTTTGTTGAACATTGTAGATACATTAATGAAGCTTGTGAACAAAGAGAAGTTCAAATGGTGCGATCAAGTCACTTTTGTTAGTTTTTCCCTTTTTGCTCTTGCAAGGTATATAACAAGTGGAAATGCTAGAAACAAGTGTTGGACATTTTGCAATTTTTAATAATTGTATTTATTTATTAATTTATAAATTAACATTCCCACATGGAAATTTGGCATCCCACTTAGAGTGACTCTCTTGTCATTTGGAAATTGTAATATGAGGTGTTTTCATAGCATAAATGCCATGTACGATATGTAAGTGCATCTATGACATTGTTAAGATGTATAACAAATTTTATGCCATGTAAGAGCATGTAAGGAGTTACAAAGTGGACTAGAAAAATGTTGAAGACTTTTGACCAAGTTATGACATGTAAAAATGATGCATAAGAGTAAGAGTCATCACCAAGAGTTATGTTCTTTTATTTGAATGTTGATTCATGATGAATTTGGGTGTTGGAATTTGTGCCCTAAATTTGGATGCCCTATTTGGGTCCATAGTTTTGACACATTGTTTTGGAAACCATTTATGGTTTTCAATTTTTGGGTTAGCCTATCTATGAGATGCTTGGGATGGACGTTCGAGATGCCATTTGAGAATAAAGCATTTGCTTTGACTTATTTATGCACTAGCTATAGCAATAAATAATTAATTATAACCTAATGTATGAATGTTTTTTGTGATTCTATCATATGAGAATTGAAACCAAAGAGAATATGCATTATGGAAATGATTTAAGCACTCATAGTTTAATGTCCAATAGGCATATGCTACCAAGAAAATACCTTCCAAGATTGAACTAGACTTCTTACTAGGAAAATTGTATAATCATTCAAACTATCAAATATCAAATCGACAAAGAGGGTGTACCTTTAACTCTGGGATTCAATTTCTTAATTACACAGTTATTAGGTTTGTTCTTAGATTCACAATCCTTCAATGTTGGAGTTTTTAATTAGTATTCTTCACATGATGTTTTTGATAAGATAAGTAGCATTTATAGGGTGTTGTACCCTTCACACAGAGAGTCCTCAGGGCCAAAAAGAAGCTAGTTCAAAACAAAACATGAATTAGGAAAAGAACAACATAAACAATTGACCAACAACTGTTAAATAACAAATAGGGACTAGACAACCCTAGAACCTGAGGGGACTAATCTAACTCCCAAAGCTCGAGGCCGCAAAGAAGCGACAGATTTGAGGAGTCCCTTCTTCCTTAGCACAACAGACCAGGGAGACTTGGAATCGAAATCCATCGAGCGAGGCGAGAGGAGTGGATCCTCAACAACCACCCCGGGAAAGGAGCCACCACACAACGAGGGAGCCATCAATGACGAAGAGGAGGCAATAGCTAACAAATGATCAGTAGAGTCGATCAATGAGGGACGTGTAGGCTCTGCTAGGACAGCGACAACAAATCGTGGTAGCAAAGGTTCCACGTAAGGGATAGCCAAAAGAGGAGCCTGGGAGGGCTCAGACACCAAGGGAGTAGGAGGGTCGCCCTCCTCAGAGGAGTCATCTAAAGAGGGAGAACCAACTGTGAGGTGGTCCGAGAGAGCATTCTTCCACCAAGTAGCAATGCCCTTGAGGTGGGAAAGAGGGAAACCGAAGGCCAAATGACCGGTGGAGAAACACCTCTTGCACCTAAAGGAGAGGCCCTCATAGTCAAGTAGCTGCGTCCAAGGTATGTTCCCCACCATTAAAACCACATCACCATGGAGAAGTTTGGAGATGTCCAAATACACTAAAATATGAGCCACCGTAGTATGCCCTAGATCCTGAGACGTAGAGTCCACCTTTAGAAAGCATCCAATGGAGTTGCCAATAGCTTCAAAACAAGAATGCTCCCAAAATTGGAGTGGGAGATTCGACAGACATACCCAAACAAGCCTGATATTCAACAAATCAGTTAGAGGATTGAAAGAGAGAGACCAAGGCTTGATGGACAACAAATGAATACCCCACATCCACCCCCTATCCAACACTTAGTCCCTCTTCACAGGGGAGGCAAAGGTAGCAAAAAAAATCCCCTAGTGCTGGGATAGAGCTCAATCTGCCCAAAGACAACAGGCTTCCAGGAGATGGAAACCCACCCATGGAGATTTGGAAGGGAGGGCCACAAGCCATTAAACCTGCAAACTACACCCTGCCTCAAGTAGAAATCCTCATTTTCAACGACTTCAGGTCCACAGACTACAACAGGGGAAGCACAGGCACATGGTAGAGGTTGAACCCTAGCTGGAGCAGGCATAGAATGAGCACCATCCTTAGAAACCGCCTTAGAGAAGGAATTCCGATGGTCACCCGAAACAACCCTAAAGCTAGGGACACTAGCAACAACACTAGAAGTAGGAGCAGGCAACACCATAGTAAGAACAAAGGGGACACTAGCAGTATCACCAAATGACACCACAGGGAGTGCAACATCCACATAACCAATCACCTGAGCAGCTGGACCCAAGCACTAAAACTGAACTGAAGGCGACACCATAAAGGGAAGAGAAGCAGAGGGGACATACACACCCAATTGTGCAACAACACCTGAAAGAACACCATCGCACACTCCAGCTAGTAGAGCGTCGCACAAGCACCTGTCGCACAACAACTCCCCTTTAACCCCATCACCAACCATTGGAGAAGGAGCAAAGGTAACGAAAAGCTCCTTCAAAGCCATGCCCACCTGCGCAACATTGCCAAATTTTGCCTGTTGAGCGGCCAAACGACTCCCACCCAACAACGCCATTCAATTTTTTTTGAAAACTATATGATAGCTCATTCTTGATATGATGTTGAATTCTATATTAATTTAATATAATTGGTCAAAATAATAACAATAATAATTTTAAATTATCAAATTCAAATACAAAACAAGAAAAATCACTCAAATTCTTCAAAACATGAAAATAATTCAAACAATCAAATTTAATTTAAAAACATGCAATTTTAATCTACATCAATTAAACAAAAAAAAGCTGATATGTTTGTTAAACAATGATTGAAATTTCTCAAAATTATAAAAAGTGTGTTTGTATGTCAAATAATGCACAATTTGTAGGGTAAAATAGAGCATGTGGTTCCACATTCATGAGATGCACATGCTTGATGACCATTTTCTATTTTTTACTTGCACAAAAATGTGAATGTTATAGTGCAATCACATTATCTTGCTTGGATATTTCCGAACATAAGGGTTGGATTTTTCTTGGGCATCCAACCCAAAAGGTTGGATTGACATGTCAATACCTCAAAGCTTATTTTATGTAAAATATAGAAAAACACCAAAATGTTGAGCATTCTCTCCATCAAGTTTGCACATCTTTTGATGTTGATATAAGAAACACCGCAATAATGTCAAGCTCTCTTACCTTTTTAACCATACAATTTTTTCTGCATTTTCAATATATTAAGGTTTTTATCTTTAATTTATTTTGTTAATGTCTTCTTTGTTTTCCAAAAGCCTATGTATAGTAATTATAATGTCATTGTTTATTGGTTCATCCAAAATTAAAAAAAATTACATTTTTTACATTCTAGACTCTATTCTATACACATTTAAAAAAATATTTTTGATTAGTTTGAAAAAAAAAGGTGAGAGCATGATCAACTTTTCATTTCTTAAGATATGTCCACTTTGAAATTCAATAAAAAAAATTATATATTGATTAAAAATTGGCAAAAAAGAGAGGCATAAACTACATGATGTTAGCTAATTTTCTATTGAAGTGATTAGTGAAATACTTAAAAAAAGGTCAACATTTCAAGGGGAGCACACTAGACACTATGTTATACTTTGTTTTAAAAATAGGAAAACTTTGTGTGCTCCCCCTTTTTGAACCTATTAATTTCCACCACTCTAAAAGAAAAATAATAGTTTAAAAACTAGATATTAAGCACTACAAATCTTGTTCTTGACACATCTTCAAAATTTAAGCATGGCTATCTTTGATTTCTCATATAATATCATTTTTTTATCTATTTCAAGAAAAAGTGACCACTTTTGACCCCCTTTTCATCCCCGATTTCCATGCACATACCTAATATATTTTCTTGTGCAAAATCAACTAGTTTCTTTAATGCTATTACATCCTTTTCAAAAAAGAAAGCTCTATGATATTTTCCTTTCTTCTATTCCTACCTAAAACTTTTGGTAACTTTTTTCTATTATCAAGTCACAATCTCTCTTGGTTAGGAAATCATTCATACCTTCTTCTTATTCATCTATAGCTAATATTTCTTTTCTGCTTTGTTTACCACCTCTTGTCACTATTGTTACCTTTTTTCCTTTTATCTCATTTTCTCCTTAAACACTCTTTCTTCTCTAAGTATTCTTTCTCTATCTATTCCTCCTCTATTAGATAGTTTTCTCCTTTATGCTCTTCATTGTCAATTTCTATTCTTTGGTACCTATGAGGATTTATAGGGTTGGCCTTAAGTATTCTTATTATAATTTTATCCCTTCCCAGTGCATTAGGTTTGGATAATTTTTCACTATCCATAGGATTTTGACTAGTCTCATATGTAATATTGTGTGGCTCCTAGGCAACCAAATAAATCATAGTTGGAATCACCACAAAACCCAAGGCTTTCCTCTTTTCATCCCTATAGTCATTTGCATAATGTTTAGTCTTGTTGAATTTATAACAACTAACATCTTCTCTTCTTCTCTATCCTTAGCCTCTTCCCCTATTATCCCCTCCCCCAAACTCATTGTGGCAGGTTCTATTTTTATTATAATCATTTTCATAACTCATAGCATGTTCATATTTTATCACTTGCAATGTCACATTTTAAACTAAGTTGATATTACATTAATCTATCCATTTAGGCTGTTTGTATCCATAATTATTTTTGTGGAAGGCCCCTTTTCTAAACCTCTTCCTCTTTCCATGCCTATATGATAGGGTTTGTTATCCTCACATATATGATTGCACCAAGGTTTGTGTTATTCTACATCTTTGAATCAAAATAGAAAGGATGGATATTCATCAATTTCATGGGCATACCATTCACCATAAATACCATAAAACATACTTTTTAGCCTCCTTGGAGGTTTCTCAAAGCCAACTTTTATTGTGGCCCTTCTTTTCCATTCTAGGACTAGGCATTTGTTCCTCATGCAACTTTCACTAAAATAGTAAGAACACTAAATATTTTTATTCTATTGAATGTAAAACCCTAATTATTCTCTCCTCTATCCAAGATGTCACTTAATATTTAATTATTCCACCTTTGATTTTGAATTTTGAATTTTGGTATTCTTTTCATTGTCCCTTCTTCAAGGCTAAGCCTCAATTCTTGACACTTTCTACTACTTTTGCATGTAGAAAATACTCTCTCATATAATTTGTTTGTAATGGATGGTAATAATACGAATCATTCCACACTTTTCTTTTAAAACAAAGGCTCCTCCAACTCCCTAAAAACTCCTTAAAATCATTGATCAAATTCTCCAATTGATTATGCTTTTTTTCTACGTCTACCTCATCTTGCTTGCACTTTCTAAGGGAATCTTTAGAGATTAAAATGATCTAATAATTTCTATTTTATATTCTTTTATTCCTTTTCATGAATATGATAGGTTTTTATGTACCATTTAAGAGATTCATCCCTTAAAGTGTCCACAAAGGCATAAAGTTTAGTTTGGTTCTCTCTTACTCTAGTCCTCTTCCATGTAGACTCTAAGACATAAATATGCTTCAAGGATTCTTTTTATATTTTTCAAAGATGGGCTATTTGATGCAAATCTAATCCATTTTAGGTTCCTTTCATTTATCATTCTTCATGGAGGATTTTCTTGTACTCAAATTTTGTATTTGTTCTCTTGTCTTAGATAGTAATGTTCCTTGACCCAAAAAATCTTGGTTTTCCTTCCATATTTTTTAAATCTCCTTTGATCAACAAATCTCCTTATCCTACCTTTATCTCTAGGCAATTCTATCTCAAAGAAATATCTTCCCAATATCTACTCACACTCTCCAACAAATTCTCTTATTTTCTCTTCTTGTTTAGTTCTACCTTGGAATTTTACCCCATTCTAATGTGCAAAATAACTAAAAATGCAAGTGGAAAAACACTAAGAACACTTCAATGATTAGCCTAAAGAGTGATAAAACAAGGAAAATAGATAAAATACAAATGTAAATTGATTATACCTTCCTTGCTGTTGAAGACTCCTTGGTTGGCCCTTGATTTAGATGAATTTGTGTTCTCCTTGGATGATTTTTGGTGTATCTAGATGCAAGATGGAATATGCAAGATGATCAAAATGGGTGGCTAAATGATGGTGAATGCTTGAGAATGCAAATTGACAACATAAGGTTGCTCAAATGAAAAAGTGTTGAAAATGCCCTTGAGGAGGGGGTATTTATAGGAGAATTTGAATTCTCTAGAGAATTCAACGGTTGAGATTCATCCAACAAGGTCAAGATGAAGGGCTATGGTGGGTTGAGAACTCACAAGCCCTCACATCTTGACATGTGGATGGTGAAGTGGCTAAGAGGAGATGAGGTGTAAGTGAGGTGGCCAAAAGGTACATGAGGTGGAGGAAGGACAAGTACCTTCCAAGTACCTTGGGGAGTGAGAAGATTTCCTCAAAAGGGATTTCTTGTCCCCAAGTGAGAATGAAAGGGACATTTGAGGAATTTTGGAATTCCTCAAAAATCCCCATGGGAAAAGGAGAGGTGGTTGGAGAAATAAATGTGAATTAAAATTCACATTCTTAGGAGAGTCTAAAGGATAAAAGGTGAGCTCCAAAAAGGTGGGACTTGGTCACATGTGGATGATGTGACAAGTCCAAGGTTCTAGAAGCCTTGGAAGATAGAATGTGAATTAAAAATTCACATAGGGAAGAGGAAATGTAGAAAAGAGATAAATGCAAAGGTTGACTAAAAAGGTGGTGCTAAATATACTAATGACCTTGGTTAAGGTTGTGCAAATATTGGATTAGAATAATTAATGGAAGATTAGAGGCAAGTGGCAAATGTAGGAGGATGTGACATTAATCTTTGATTAAGAGGATGCACATCATAATCATGAATTAATTAAATTAATTCAGATTAGAGCAAGATCATGAGGATGTGACAAATGAAGAATTTTAAATTGATTTTAAATCAAAAGGGGCAAAAATGACTAAATTAAATAAATTGGTGTATTTATTTAATTTAAAGAGGAAGAGGGTGAAAGATAAAGTATTTAGTTATTAAATTAAATACTTTATGATATGAGACAAAAAAGTGTAATATTAATTTAATAAATTAATATTTAATATGATAGACGAAAGGGCGTAAATTTAATCATATGGGAGCAATTAAATTTAGATGTCTACAAGTTCAAAACAACTCACTACATATCCTCACTAGAAACTCCCCTCACATTAAATGGCATGGGGTATAACTCTTGGTTAAAGGGGTTCACATATTCATGGTGCCTTTTCAATTTAGGAGATCATTTTTCATTATTTAATGAAATTTTATTAATTGATGTGGGATTCTCCCTATTTTTCTCAATTGTCTCAATTGTATTAATGGTCAGGTCATTCAACATATCTTTCATCTCTTCTTTATCCACATTATTCTCTTCTTTCAATTCATAGTTTCTCATCATTTTTTATTTTTGAAATCCTAGACTTTTTAATCATTAAAGTGGGGGATTAGGCCCCCCTTCCTTTGTATTTATATATCATAAATAAAAAGGATTACATCAAAATTCCTTTCATGTAGAGTGGAAAGGATGTAGAGTTCTATTAGAAGGATTGAAGTAAAATATATCTAGATCATACATATTATCCTTTTGATAAACTAGATACAATAATAACAAACTTAAGCCATATGGATTGTTGTTACAAAATACTCCAACCCTAGACCTAGATCATAAAACATATATAAGAAAAACTTATGCTATAGATGCTTAAGAAACTAGAATAGTCCATTGCAATTAGGTCCATATGCACAATCTTCCATTTTGAAAAGGTCATCACACTCTTCCAATAAGTTGATTGCCTTCTCAAATTTAGCCAAGTTATAATTCTCCTATAGAGGCGAGGATTTTTCTAGGTGGAGTAATTCAAGAGAAACCTAAGTAGGGTGAAACATGAATTTTGTGTTGTTAGAAAGAAACTTCTAGTTATCCACCACCTCTTGTATAATTACCTTGAGTCTCTTCTCAATGCTTTTGACTATATTAATTGATTCCATCCCACATAAGTCTTATCCAATTACCAAGAAAGAAGATAGCATCTCAATGGTTGTATTGTCAATAATATATCCCTTACCCTAAGTTTTTTCTATATAAAATATCTCCCTAAAGATTCCATAATCTCTTTATTACCTATTGAAATAAGAACATTTCCCACAATCATTAATGATATTTTAGAGTTAACATGATGACTGGTAGCCCCTTCAAGAAAATATCTACCTATAATCTCCATAATGGATTTCAAGACTTCATCCTCTTGGAAAAATAATTTTTTCTTCATTTTTGCCACTATCACTTGACCTATAAATGTCATATGCCTCACAAAAGACCCTAATTATATTGGTGGCTTCAAAGAACAATAAAATGAGATAGCTTTAAAATTTATATGAATGAAGCCTTAGGTTATTTCATATTGGAGGTCGAGCAAGTGGAGTTGAGTGAGAGTACTTCCTATTTATGGAAATTATTATCCAATTTCCATTGTCACCCCACTTAAATTAATAAGATTTTATTAATAATAATTCTTCATTCTTATTTGGAGATTTGACCTTCATGTATTATTACCATCAATGATTATTTTTTCTAACTAATGAATGCCTTGGTTTGATAGATAATCAATCAACTCGTTTCCTCCTTGATAGCAACGTTTAATGGAAAATAGTTATACTATCGATATTTCCAAAGCCTCCTTTAATATGTTCATTATCCTTGAATTTATCAAATATGTACTCTTTATACAAAGGGTGATAACCATCAAAATACCCTCAATAATAATATTATCTAGGTTAAAGATTTAACTAGTTGTAACCCCAAAAGTAATGCTTCATCCTCAGCTTCAATGTTAGTTCACATATTCAAATTTTTATCTACCACTTGTATCAATCTTCTTAAAGAATTGTAGAGAAGGGGGACCCATCACCTTTGAGACTTCAGGACACAAGAGAGCCCTAAGGAATGGGTTTCCCTAAACTACCTTGGGTTTGCTAAGTAGATCCAAAAGAATAAGGTATTGAGGTTTAAAAGGAAGGGAAAATAGCTTACCGCTTTCATTATGCTAAAACCAAATGTTCGCAGGGTCAAAAGAGTTGATTTCAAAGGTTCGGTTTGCTTCCCAAACAACTCACCACCTAAGGACAATAGCATGGATCTCGAACTCCAACATGACGTGCTGGTGTCTCAAGGATGCACTGGCATCTTGTATGGACAAGGGTCCAAAGAACAAACAAAAATGTAAGGAGTCTACTTAACTATCCGACTATTTAGTGTTTTACAATTTAATAAAATACAAGAAAAGTATAGAAACTGCAAATACAAAAAAAGGAATACTTGAAATAAGCTATTCTAGAAATGAAAAAGAGAGTGGGAAAATATACCTTTTCATCCACAAGTTGATTCTTCAAGTGACTCCACTCGAAAGAACCTATACACACTAAAATGAGAAAAATGTTGGGTTGTGTTCGAGGTCTACCTCAATCAAACCCCCACTTTGGTGTTCCCACCTCCACGGATAGCCAGATAGCCACAAAGTGTAGAAAGTGATAGAGAAAGTTGAAAGGAGATAGAGCAAAGGCAACAATATGATATCTAATAAACAAGATGATGCCAAATAAAAAACAAGATACAATATCACCTTCTCAACTATGAGCTCTCAAGGTCAATAGTAGAAGGAAGAAAGTGTCTCGACCACGTAGAGAAGATGAAGATTGAAAATTCTCCAATGGCTGTTGTGTTGCAACAAGAATGTGACGCTAGAGCCAAGTGAAGAGCTTGCAGCCAAGAAGAGATTGTGTAGAAGCAAGAGAGTGAGAGAATGTGTGAGAATGAAGCTTAGAATCCAAGAGAGATTGAAGGAATGAGAATTAGAACATTTGAATTGGAAAAAGGGAGGTAAAATTCTTGAATTTCATCAATTAATGAGGCAGGAGATGTTACACTTCACACCTAATAGGAAACGTAATGTTTCTATTGAATCCAGGGGTAGGAATCTTGTCAGGATGACATTGTGATGCACAAACATTCGAGCAACACATGCATGTCCCTAATAGAGATTCTTCCACTGACTAAAATTGACACGACTAGGTGGATGGAGCAAGGTGGCAGCGAAGGATTTTGCATCATCGAATTTATATTTTCTAAGATAGGGGTGATGAAATGGGGAATTTGCCTAGGGTAAAAATTCATGCCATTACAAGAATCACAATGGCACACCCTATGCTAGGCAACCTCATATTGCTCTAAGATGTATTGGTAAATTTTAATTTTCATTCATGAGCCTTCTATGGGTTGGTCCCCCTTAACACTTGAGCACTTACCTAAGGATAGGATAAGATTTGAGGTCCCATGAATTAGAAGAAAGGATAGCTTATCCAATTCTTTAATATCTCTATTCTATGGATATAATGCACACTTTCATAGAGATTTTGAGGAGACTCTACTCATTGTTACTATTATGATGGAAATTTCCAAATATGAGATGATACGTCTCGCATACATTCTTCCCCTTAGAAAATTATTATATTGTATGCCTTCCAAACAATCAAAATTAGCAATGGACTAGTGTTCCATAGGAATGAAAATATTCCATTGGGTTTGTATTTTGGCCAATCTTTAAATAGTTATAGTAAGGTATTAAAAAAATAGATATGGCCTTTTAATTTGTTAATTAACTAGTCCTAATGTTTTTTTATTAAATGATCCATTCATATAAATAGGTGTTTAGTCCCCTTGGCCTACAATTTCAAAGGGAATTGAAAAGGGTATAAGAATCCTATTTTCTAGACTCTATCCCCTATTATTACATTCCTTTTAATGACTACCCAGGAAAAAGCATTGACATTGGGAAAATAGTCTTTATGCCAACATTTGATCACTAGTTAGTATGTGTTGATGCCTAAAATTGCTAGGCAAACAGCCTTATGGGAAACTCAGTTAATGGGGGGACCAAAATTGCACTAAATTGAGTGACTTCCAGGTTTTTTAAAGAATTTGACTCCTTCTGTATTTGGGGGTTTGGAATGGTAAAAGGAAGCAAATATATAAAATAAAGATCTAACCTAAGCCGATGCGCCAAGATGTAGGTGTGGGCACGGTAAATCTTCCTTTCATATGGGATTTAAGGGCCTGTTCAACAATCTGCATGTCTGAAAATAATAGAGAGCATAGATGAAAAGCCTAAGAAGTTTATAAAATAACATAAATTAACTTCCATACACATTCATTGAAAAGAAGAGTCCAAGACATGGTCTGAATCAACAAAAATTATTGAAATTATAGAAGTTTTGCAAATAAACTACTCAGTACAATAACAACACAATATAATGTTTTTTCAACTAACTAAGAAACAAAAAGGCCAAACAACAATCATGCATTTTGTGAGTATTAATACAATAATCTAAAATAATACAAAGGCCTGGTGTCTTTCCACAATTCTTTTGTGTATTCTCTGAACTCATTTTTGGAAATTTGAAGCAGTATATATAGAAAACCATCCCAATGCCTGAGAGCTAGTAATTGAAAAGATTTTGAGGTACGAGCAATGATGTCTGTCGCAATGATTTCCCAAGATCGTTGCAACAGAAAAGATTCTGAAACATAGAATGCAGTCGCTTTCGAACGAGATGCATCCCCCTAGAAATGATGATTGTGGTCCTAGTGTGGAAGCAACAAAGTTTCCGTGCAGACACGTGTCGCTCATCCACAAAGTTGGTTAGGAAATGTGGTGACAAGATGAGGCTTGTCACTCATTCCTCCCTTGCTTGTGATGAAATCCCTTACAAAGAAGACACATGGAGGAGTCTTTGTCTCGAGTGTTGATTGTGGGGTTTTCCAAAAGGTGCATGTGGAATAATTCTATGTGGCATGTGGGCAGAGCTTGGTAGAGAAGCAAAGGGGAGTAGGCTCTCAAAGGCCTGTGTTGTTGACACGTGGAGACATGGCGAGGCTCCATAAAGAAGTAAGGGAGGAAATATTTCCAAGGAGCATGTGACAAACACGTGGAGCAAGTGATCAATATTTCTTCAAAAAGGTGGCTGAAGATATTCAAATACATGAGGCGTGGGTCGGGACCAAGCAAAACAATAATCATCAACCGGAAGGGAGCTCAAGGGATTTTCAATCCACAACTATTGGTGACTACTAGGGGTGTTTCACCTGTAGAATAGAGAACCCAAAATTTATGGTTTGAAGACTAGATCCTTATTCAATGGGTAATGGAGTCAGAGCTCTGAGAGTGCGGTTTGCAGAGGCAGCCAGTCACCCTCAGATGACATTGATATGTTGCACAAATTCTCTTGTGCATCATGCAGATTGATTACTTATTTAAATGGAAACTCCATGGATATCTTGGTCTTGGACTCAAGCTGAAAGAGAAGCCATACTATCTTATGGGTGATGAATTCAATGTCCTCAGTAGTAAGGGGTTGACTGAAACTCTCAAAAGTAGATACACTGCTTTTCCTCAATATTTGTTGCAATGTGCTCTGCTGTGGCCACTGAATCATTAAAGAGAAACGGGGAGGGAAAGCCCATCCGAGTCAATTGGGAGAATTTCATCCACATGTTGTTCATGGTCTGATTCAGTGTTGCTGAGAAATTTCTAGCATGGAGGATGGCTGCATGACATTGGATGAATTCTTTCGCTTTCTTGGCAGCTGACCTTCGATCTTCAATCCCTGTGCTCACCAAGTCCTCATTCGGCACCGTGTACAACTTATCTAGTAACCTCTCTGCCTCGGGCACCCTCTCCGCAATGAACTGTGGGAATTGGTCAATTGTCCCACAAACCTCTCTACTCAAACTTGCCTCTTCTGCCATGAATTGAAGCGTTGGCTAAAGAGTTAGACAAAAAGTCTTGAATTTTTCCCAATAGGAAATATATAGTTGTCGGGCTACTTAAAGGAGGTCTGACTAAGCAACAGGAGGTTGGGGAGGGTTTTTGAGAACACCAATTTCCATCTCCTTCAACCTGACATCTTGCGCCAACTCCTCAATTCTCTTGTCTACGACAAAGAGTTGCTCCTGCAGAGTCTTCAACTTGGCAAACAATTATTCCTTAGTCTGGCCTCTGGTTGTGGATTCTTTTTCCAGGGAGAGCTTTACTTCTTGGATCTCCTTCTCAAAATGAGCTTGTCAGCCCTGGAACTCTCTATCTTTTTACTGCATTTCCTACTCGAACTTAGCTAGTTGATCCTGAAGCTCTTCATTATTTTGTTGCATTTCTTCCTCTGCCTGAGCCAACTGGTCTTGTAATTCCTATTTTTTTTGTTGCAGTCCAACAACTAGGTTGGGATCTAGGGACTGGAACTTTGCAAGTTCCTCCTAGAGTTTATCTTTTTTTGCCTGCGCTTGGTGAGACAAGCATGCAAATTCTACGTCCCTTCCTTATCCTTCTTTAGTAGGACCTCCATCCTTTCCTTGATGTTTTTGAGCTCATCTTTCTTCTTCTTCAATTGGCGACTATTCTTGAGAAAGTCGATAGTCACCACTCATTGGGTTTCCTCCATTAGCTCAACTTTATCTTCCAATTAGGTTGCACGTAGATTGGTTCCTACAACATGGATCATATAATCCTCAAGTTGTGGCTTGATGGTGTTCAGATGCATGGTTGCAAAATGCAATGACTATTGAACTTCATTGAAAAGGGTTTGCATACATGAATTGGCCAACTTTACAACATCTTTGTCTTTTTTCTTCTGGACCCTGAGAACCCGTGCTGCTTTAGTTTTGCTGCATTGTCCAATAAATTCCGTTGGTGATTTAATCAGCTTTCCAGCGAAGGGTGCACTAGGAGGAAGAAGGGAACGAGAGAGTTGTGGTCTCGACCGATGTCTTCTTTGGTAGAGAAACCGTTAATGGGGAGAATGAGGGAATGTTATACCAAGGCCCAGTCTAGGAAGTGACGGAAGGTCTCATGGGGAGCAATGGTGGTAGTGGAGATGCTGAGGATTCCATTTGTTGGGAAGTTTGAGTCAAGGCTGATGTAGTGGTAGCAAAAGGGGTAGCAATGGAAGTTCCAGATTGGGATCCGACAAAAGGTGGAACGGATTGCAAGGGAGTAAAGGATAATTGTTCAATTTGGGAGAATTGGGAGAAACCTCTCGTGATCATGGAGTCAGAAAAGGAAAGGCTGACACCTAAAGTAATGGGAGATACAGAGGTTACAGGGGTAACCAAAGATTGTGAAGCGAGATGAGAGGGAGAGAAAGATACCTAAGTTGCAGAGGACTTTGATCCTTGGCTCATTGTAGGTTCTTGTGATCCTTCTCTAGAAGTTGCATCTTTGCATGGCCTCTTCTAGGGTGGAGAATTGTCCACCTCTATGATTTCTGAAAGTTGTTAGGCTACTTTGGGTCTTTTCACATCCCATGTGCATGGCTGTGAGGCTTCTAAATGGGATGTATTCACTTGCATGCTCAATGGAGCTTTGCCAAGTTGCTTTGCTACCTTTCTAGTTTTCTATTTTTGGGCCTTCTTCACCTCTTTTCTCTTCATTATCGCAATCGCTTCACCTGGATCTATAGCATCTTCATCGCTTGCATTAATATCTTCATGCCCTCTATTCCATAGATCATCAAAACTTTCATCCTTGTCTATCTCCTGGAACATGGCATCACATCATTTGGTCTCCTGACGATAAATCTAGAAGTCTGAAATTTTTTCCTCACTCCACTACCATTGCTTGATCAATTGATTATGAATGGTGGCCCCAATTTTAAGCTTGTCATTAGGCTTCTCCAAAGTAAAATAGAAAGAGATCCATGGTGGCCTTCGATCTTTAGTAGGAACATAGACCAGGTCCACAAATATATCATCCTCTTCTGACTGCGGATTCCATTGAGCTTCCTAGTAAGGTCGGGAGCTATGAGTCACCTTAACATTTAGGTATGCTAAGTCATTATTAGGATTATATTTCCATTTATCACAAATTAATACCAGTGCCAGATGAGCCAACTTTGCTTCTAGTAGACCTTCTGTCTACTTCTTTAACATTATCATCATCTTGAAGTTCGAAGGGCAGAAGAAAAAACCTTTCTACTTCTTTCCTCTACAGAAGTTGTCAATAATTGACAATTGCTAAAACACCTCAAGGGCCAACACCTTGTCTGTGACGCATACCGAGAGATAGAATGGTTCCTTGGTAAAGCCATGTTGCCTAATGAATGTGAAATCCTCCTCAAGAAACTAGTCACAAGGAGGAAGAAAATTCTGCATCTACTTTGTTTGCTTAGCGAAAAGCTGATAAAGCTTGCCATCCTTGCTAAAATATTGCAAAATCGGAGTCAAGAAGCACTCAGAAAATGCATAGTAATCATAAGTTGTAGAAAGGAGTGGTTCCACACAGAAACCGGCCTTCTTACTCCATTTTCATCAAAAATAGCCAAACCCATACGACTTCTAAAGAAGTTAGGATTTTGGTGGAAAAACATGTGAGCAAGGAGAGAAGAAAACCTAAACCTATGCTACATCTAGTAATCCTTGATTTGGTCCAACATTTCTCGGACAATGACTTCCATGAAGTCATACCAAAATAAAGAATGTTGTTTTCTCAACTGAAAACCAAGACCCAGTTGGAACTCTTGAAGATACCTATTGCTTTCCATGCCACAAAAAAAATCCTTCATAAAGAAGACCTCCTACAAGTTTGAGTTAAAAGCATTGTGCGCGATCAAAATCTATGTCGGTTTTGCTGCATCTTCCCTGGGCCTTTTGGTTTCTTGATTATAAAAGTCCAGAGCGAAATCTCTGGTCGAAATCTCTAGTCCTCTAGAAGTATTCCACTTTCTCTATAGTGAAAATCTCCATCCTTTTTGCTCTAAAGCCCCTTCTGGTAGGGATGCATAGCATATTTTTGATAACATCCATGCTAACCACAACTCTTAGTTCTCGACCTTCAATGGCGTCGGTATCTAGGTTAAAATGTTGATGCACTCATGAACTAGTTCTGGGTAGTGATGCACAAAAGGAACCATATATTATGAAAGGTCGTTGAACCATGATTGTATGCCAAAGATTCTTGGCTATCAGTCTTTTTCATTCTCTCACAAGCTACTTCCTTAAGACTATTAGGGTTAATTCTAAGGATGGGATCATGAATGTTATCCCATTCTTTCACTATCAGGGTCTGGTTCCTATGAGCTTTCTTGTCCATGACCCATGTGCGGATCCACTTTGGCTTCTCTGGTATCCTAAGTGAAGCGTAATATATGTCACTGAAATATTAGCCATTGGCGTCGCACACATGGTGTCAAATAAGCTTTTGGTCGACTCTCCTTGGGCTTCCATCTGAGGATTCTGGGTCATTTCAGGATTTTGTGGACCTTTGTAATGCTCAAACTTTCTACAATTCACTTGAATTCATCAACAAATTCTGCACTCAAAGCTCTTCACAATGAACAACGTACTCAAAAAACTCTTTATAGTGTTGTTCTTTCTTATGCAACACTTAGCCTTTTCTCGACTTGAAGTTGTAGACAATGGTTTCCCTTTTGCAATAAATTTGGCATGTACTGCCAACTCTCTCGTTCATGGGAAATTAATTCTTTTCCTTTTGAAAAGACAATAATGTTGGAAAAATGAAGAACCTCTCATTTTGTATTTTTGTGTTGTCATTGATGTCACCATGATATATGAGTTGCAATTGCAAGATCAAGTCTGAATTTGTTTTAGTATTTTGGTCCAGTATCTGAACCGGTATTTTGTTTACATCCTCTAGTATTTTGGTCTGCATTTTTTTGCTGGTGATTAATGTTGCTTGCGGTTTTGGGAAATGGTTTGTGGATGTTGGAAGCATGTACATTCAAGATCTCACGTATTCAGATGCTTGTATGATGTATCAACATTACTTTGGTGATTGCAATTGTGCTATTAGGTCTATCCTTGGCTGACCTAATGGATGTATTGTGTAATGGTGAATTAATTTTTGTTATGAAGACATATGTGCGACCTCTCTTAGGTCCATGTCGACTTGATGTAGTGTGTTGGATGTTTGAATTTCTTTTTGGGAAGATTTTGTGAAAGCTTGGAGCCGACAGTTGGTATTTTTGGTGAATAAGAAGTGCATCTAATTAGGTTGATCTAATTGATGCTTG
>VDFB02084379.1:0-25836 GCA_007258455.2 Sequoia sempervirens
AAGACTACCATCATCATCAAAGAGGGGTTTTTGAGATTGGTGAGGGGACTCATCAAAGAAAAATGGATTCATGATTGAGGTTTGGATGATGGGATGAATTATGGGATTGGATGGAAGACTCATTTTGGGTGGTCATTGAGTTGGGGTTGATTCATTAAGCTCAAATTTAGGATAAGTTTGAAATCTTTAATTTTAGATAAGGTTAGATTTTGGTATTTAATTAGTGGAATGGATCGGAATTGGATTGGATAAAGAATGAAGGGTCAAGACCTTAAGATAGTTGATTTGATTGATATTTTCCTACACTTAGGATAGGCAAATTGCCTAAGCGAGAGGTTGATGTTGGATTGGATCAATATACTTAGGATAAGCAAGTTCCTTAGCAAATTTGATTTTAATTGGATTTTTTATTGCTAACTTAAGATTGACTAAGGTCTTAAGCAAGCTTGATTAGGATTGGATGATTGATCTTAGGGTCATGATCATTGATTAAGTTTTGAGACTAGGATTAGATTAGGGGATTATTGATTTGAGGAGATGATGGACTAGGATGTGAATAAGATGTGTGGATGGGAGGATTAATTAAGATTACCTATGGTTTTAGATCTTGCTTGATTTGACTTTGATCGTCTAGGGTTTTGGAATAGGATTAGGATTTGGTTAAGATTTTGACAATTGGCTTAGGATGAGAATTTGGATGAAGGGATTGTTTAGGATGGTTGGTTGATGTGGATAAAAGAGATTTTAATTAGATGACGGAATGGAAGGCCTCAACCTTTAGAATTCATTTGCTTTGTAAGAGGGGTTGGATTTTGATTACAGATTTTTTTTTAAGGTTCAGGGTTGAGTTAGAGCTTTGGGTGAAAAAAAATGTTTCATGTAGAAGGAGACTAGAATAGTGGAATACCTTTGAGGATTGGTGTTGGAGTGAGTTTATGTGTGATTAAGAATTAGATTTAGGATTAGGGAGTGATTAGGATGAAGGGTCAAGACATTAAAATGATTGATTGTGATTAATTTAATTGTATTTACTTAGAAGAGGCTAAGTTCCTAAGTGTGGATTAAACTTTGGTTTTGGATTTGATTTTTAGACTTAAGGTCTTGATCTTGATTATTGTTTGGTTGGGGATTATGGATTGGAATGAAGGATTCTATTGTCAATCAAATGAGAATATATTTGATTGGGACTTAAGGATTTGGATGATGGTAAAGATTAGGATTAGAGTGATTGTGATTAGGATGAGGAATTTGATGGTTCAGATTAAAATGATTAGGATGAGAAAATCAACCTTCCATTTAAGATTTGAGCCTGATCTTGATGGTTTTGATTCAAAGGTTGGAGATTGATTTTAGATGGGGATGGAAGATGTGATTTGGGATGGGTCAAAGGAAAAGATTTGATGTTTAATGGTTTTGGCAGCTTTGAAGGGGTGAATTCATAGTTTTCAATGAGAAAGCATGCCAACCACATGAACATCTTAAAATTATTCAAGTGGATGTGTACAATGGACACAATCCCACCTATATCCTTTGTCCAATCATAATGTGTAGGGCCTATGTTGAGTCACTAACCACTTTTGATCACCCAATATCACTCTTATGGCACAAGGGGAGAGCATGCATAGCACACTTATTTTTAAAGGCACATGGTGAGTACCTTCCCAACACAATATGTGATTGATGTATCATGTCCAAGTACACTTAAATAGTCTTAAAATAGGTATTACAAGGTGACTAAGGGTATCATCTATGGTATTCTAAAGGTACAATTTAAATAGTCCATCAAAGTACCTATATCCTTTGTCCAATCATAATGTGTAGGGCCTATGTTGAGTCACTAACCACTTTTGATCACCCAATATCACTCTTATGGCACAAGGGGAGAGCATGCATAGCACACTTATTTTTAAAGGCACATGGTGAGTACCTTCCCAACACAATATGTGATTGATGTATCATGTCCAAGTACACTTAAATAGTCTTAAAATAGGTATTACAAGGTGACTAAGGGTATCATCTATATACCACAAAGGTACATGATGCCTAAATCTTTGAACCAAGCCCATCTACAAGCATGTGTTCATGGACAAAGTCCAATCACACTTCACCTTGAAACTTTATGAAAAGCGGCCCAATGTGTCCCTTATGTATCAACTTTTCTAAACTTATTTTGGTTGCTCATAAATGCCCAAACTAATAGTGTGCAAAGATCCAAGGGCTTCCTCGTAAGTCAACTGATTTCCACTTACTATATGACACAATAAAAAATCCATTTTGCTTATCTCAGCTAGGATGGGGAATGACAAGAAATCACAAAATATTAACTTGCAATTAGAAGGCTTCGATCAATCAAAAGCATTATTGAGATATTTGTTGAGCTCTCTTAAGAAAATTAAGATGTTGGGGAGTTGTGTACAATAAAATAGTGTGTTCTAGAACAAATATCGATTGTAGTTGTAATACCATTAATGATACTTAATGAATTGTCAGTGATATTATGTGTGAATAATAAATACAACTGTCTAAGAAACAAATTAGGGATGGTTTAAATACAATATCAATTGTTTTTCATGGCCCACAAATGTTCCTTTGAAATAATCTATCATGGGGATTGCTAGGTGTGGAAAATATGCATTTATCCAAGACTAACGAAGATGTAATGTGTGTGCGCCCAGTTTGAGCAACATATAAGGTATATGGAACGAAAATCCCTTATTGTGCTTCCCTAAGGGGATCTCATATACCAAATTGGTGTCTTGTTGGTTAACAATATATGGATAGCTTTGGATTATAATTTATGTTTAAAAAGCTTTTGGTGTACATGTGTTTACATCCAATAGAATATTTAAAAACATTTTACATGGGTAAATAATCTCTAAATGAATACCTGTAACACTAGGTACTTGCCTCTTCTTGAGATGAGAAACACCATCTGCAAGTCCATATTCAAAGGATAGTCATCTGAACCCAATTGAGGGCAGCCACAACCAATAGGAGCAGTCCAAAATTCAAATTAACAGTCATGCATGAAATCAGACAAAAATCGAGCCAAGCAGACCATCATTTGACAAGCAGTAAAAGATTTTTGGTACTAAAGCTTTAGCACATTTACAGTTAACCGTGCACATATTCAGCTAACATTATGTAAAAATAGTCTATTGAACACAAATAATGATCAATCCCCTTTCTTAAATGCAAAATTTACTGGTAAAGCAGTATGTCCATGAACATGTCTTCAACATTTCTCAAAATTCACAGAATTGAGCCTCAAAATTTAAAGCTAACCTGGATTCAAATATATCATCAAATCAAAGGATGTGAAGTCTAAGAACCTAAGTACAATTAAACTTCCCAGTTTATCTCATGCTTGTACTGAAAGAACCTTGATTGAGAAAGCAGCTGATTTCTGATTGCTCAGGTTCCAATCCAGGTTAGAATTTGAATTTGAATTGTTGCACCGAGTGACAATTGACTTTAACCTGTGCAGTGCCTCACAGCCATATTTGCTCTTTGTATCCATGATTTATTACCAAGTCATAAACAGACTGACTTTAGCTTATGACAAATTAGCTGCATTCAGCTACTCCTGTCTTCAAGCAGTGACATCAAAACCACCTTGGTAAATTTTATACCACTAAAAGACTCTAAGCAGATACTTCAGTTATATTTTCACTTGTAAAAGGTATGGGAGTGGTTGGAGCAGGTAGACGACCAATACTATCAACCTTAAGCCGCAGCTTTGGTGGAGGGCGTGCAGGTCGTGGCAATAGCCGGCCCTTCTTTTCAAACCATTCTGGTTTCAATAGAGCCCGCAATCCAAGTCGATTGTAATGTACCCTCCTAACACTTCCACCAGCAGATTCAACAGCCTCCTTTGCCCTTTGAGTCACTCGGCTTACCTGTAAACAGTGTGCTGTGTCAAATAATGATTCTCATATCATATATAGAAACTCTGCTTCAAGTTTATATAGAACCACATCTTACCATCATATATGTTTTGGAAAAACTAGTACACCATATGATATACACCATGTAGAAAAACAAGGAAAGAAATATTTACAATGCATGTTTTGGTTTGGTAATGTGTATTACAGAAAAAATGAACAAATCAAAACTTTAAAAGATGAAAGTAAATGGTCACTGTTATTTTTAAGTGCAGCCAGAAAGAATCAATAAGTGGCTTATAGCAGTGAATTCAAAATAACAAAACAGATACATAAACTAATCATTAGTGTAACATGTTTTACTGGCTTGAACCTGATGTTAAAGAGAGATAATACCTCAATATGAATGGGCCAACGAATTTCCTCTGCCCCACCACCGAGCAGCCTTACACCATCCTCCACCTGTTTTCCTAAAGCTCCAGCATCCTGGAATAGCTTCATGATTAAAAAGTAAAACGGATCCAGGAAAAAGATTTGACTCAAACTTTGACACATTATAAGTTTCCCAAGACTGCATGAGTGAAGCAGGATAAAGATCAACATAAATTGGTATCAGCTTCACCACCAATTAGAAAATTACCTTCAGCGTTTTCATTGTAATCAATTCAGAAGAATCAATCCGACCCTTATTTATATATTTTGCAAGCTTCTTCAAGCTTATAGGCTGCACCTCACAAAAAACCATACGAGACCAGTGTAAGCAAGTTCATAAGAAATTTACATTAGCCATAAATTAAATATGTTTATAATAATATTAAATTCATTTTAACATTCATGTTTCAGTGACAATTTGTATCCATCTCATCATAGAAAAGTTACTGGAATAGCTTGATCTAAATCTCCCCTAAAGTTTGTCTGAACATAAAGTTTATTACAGATCCACAGTAAAATTTTGCAAATATAAAAATTAAAAGCGAAAACTCTGTTGAACACTTCACAAGGTGAAACTAGACTTGCTCCAAATGTAGAATAAGTTCAACTACCAGATGGTTTTGCTATATACATTAAAATAATTTGGAGAACTGTTTAGACCTCAAATAACTCCCAAAGAAATGAATTGTCTAACCAAATATGAGCTTGATCTTTGTTATATATACCCTGAATGAAAAGGCCTCTGAAAGCTTCTCAGGCTGAAAATTTCTCATTTTTATATAGCATGCAAAATCCTGGGAAAGCAAACTCAACCCTTCTTTCACCAAATATGATGCTACAGCTACCAGGTTTTGTCGAACTTCACATTGCTAGATGATGGAACAGAAAGATCTTACATCTGAAGCCCAAATATTCAAATTGCAGACTTGATGCTTTTACAGCTACACTGTCCTTTTTGAGATATCCTCCCAACAGCAGAATATGTGAAGCTCTAGGCCTTCTATAGTCAGTTTTATGGAGTACGCCATAGAAACTAAACCAACCATTTTGTTAAAATCATATAATTTAGCTAATTCTAATATTCTCTTGCCTTGGTGTAAAAGGCAATATGACTTTGAAAGTTAGATCAATACGTAATCATTATAAAACCTACATGTTCTTCAGTATGTAAACCACATCAGAAATTGCAAACATTCACTGGAGATCATGGACTTGATGAAGACATGTAAACAGATATTCTTTGTCGGTGTCTGGGTGTGTATGTACCAGCAGCAATTCAACTGCAATAACTTTTTCATTTGATGTAATTGTTGAATATAATATACAATGCAACATTAACACTAGTTCATCTTTAAACATATATCTGAATAACTAAAGTTGCTGGTCCAGCAAAAAAAATCGGGGTTGGGTTTGTTTTGGGTACGTTCATACAAAAAGCATATAAAAGTCATCAATATATACAAATTTGCAGCCTAAAAACAGGAAATAAATCCAGAATCCTACATTGCATGCATATATTAGAAACTGTGAGTCAATTGTCTATGGGACAGTGTACACCTGCTATTCTTCTCTAGGTAATAAATTGGCAATGTTGTGGAGAAAAATTGTTTCAAATGGTGGAGTTACTCCAAATATTAGAGAGAAACCCTAACTATGGTGTAGTTTTAACCTTGATCAGACCCCAAAGCTGACTATATGAAATCATCCATATATTTTGAGCTCACTGTAGATGTGGATGTACGCCAATAAAACAGAAAATAGAGGCAGATGTAGCATAAATTAAAGACCTGCAGCAGCTAACAGATTCTATTTCTCAGATCTAAAAGCTTGAGCAGTATAAAACCCCTAATACTTACCAATCCATTACACTCCTTCCACAGCAGACATTTTCCATGGATTGAAACCCCAACCTCCACAAATTCTTTCCCAGATTAAAAGATCAGATCGAGAACCAACAGGCACTATGCAAAGTGGGAAGACCATTCTGAAGATCCTTCGATTCCTTGACAAACCACTTTGAAGCTGTCAATCCTCCTCCACCAAAACAACAGGGAGCTCCTCTGCTAAAAAATTCTTCAGGAAATACAAGAAAGCCCAAGGTCACACAAAGATAAAGAAGCAAAGGCGATAGGCTTACCTTGGGAAGGCCAAGTTGAAGCAACAGCAGCAGAGGAATACAAATACAAATAGCAAACAAAATCTGACCCAGATTTGCCTGGGTCCACTGCAGAGTGAACCTGGCCAAATCCAGGTCCATTTTGCAGGACCCTAGCTGGCCCCAAAGGGCATCTGGACCCAGTATGAACCGGACCCAGATCCAAAGATTCTCTTGATCAAACAACTAGCATAGCACTGGAATATGAAACAATCACTCTTAACAAGTTTCTGGGCCTGCAAAGGCTATGTATGATAAAACACTATTAGAACTAAATAAAAATGCAAGCATCTGTAGATAGCAACAGTTTAGCTCTCAAGAAAGAATAGTCACATGTATGTTTTTTTATCATGTGTTGTATGTTTTTTTATCATGTGTTGTTAGTATCTCAAAACTTGTAATTTTTATACAAGCAGACCAACTCAGAAGTCGCTGAATTGAGATGTGCCCATAAAATGGCCATCCAGAATTCAAAATGTGGAGTTTCAAACATGTTATGGTGTTCCTTCTGACAGATGTGTCACAATTATATGATTTTCCAACTACTAGGATCAGTTGTTACAAGTTATTCTTGACAACGAAACATATGCTCTTGGACTATAGGGCATCAATATAAGTACAAGTTTGATAAAGTTTTTTTTCCCAAAAAAGTCCATTGTATATTTACTTCAAATACAGAAAAATTATATACCAAGAATCCCTTTCCACTCTCCTAGGAGAAATTAAAATATGAATTATTATCAAAATCTTTGGTGGATATTATTTTGAAAGGGTACTTGCCACATTGCTAATCAAATTGATAGATTAAATTATGCCAATCTTTCTGATCATGAAAGGCAGTTCCTTCAAATGCACCTGCCACCTTCCATGCCATCTCTTAAAGAATACAAAATTCACTCTCTCCTTTTCATTCAATTCTTCTCTTGCATCCTATACTTTGATCATTTTGGCTTTCTTTGGTGTGTTGGGAATTTTTTTCTGCTGAAATTAATGCTAGTGGGCACAGCAATCGTATTCTTGTAGACTTGCCTTTAAATTGCAGAAAGTTGTGGGTTAGAAACAGAGGCAGCCATGAGAAGGGAGGGATGCACTGACAGAGACAAGCGTTTTGCATAGAAGAGCTCTCAACAGTGACCATCATTGTTCCTTCACTAATCTGACTGTTAGTGAGATCTCAGTGATCATAAAAAATTCCTCCACACTACGCCATGTGGTAAGAAGTGAGTGCAGAGTGCTGAGTGCTGAGTGCTGAAGGACCATATCCTTCAGTTTTTCTTAAACCCTTCACCATGTAACCTCCAGTTTCATCTTTTATTTCCATTCATTTGTGTTTTCTTTGCAGGTGTTGGAGAAGGGAGGATTTGACATGAGTTTAAGTCTGTGTTAAGAAGCTTGCACAAGTCCAACTTTCTGCTATTTCTTTATCTTCTGTGGAAAGCAAAAATTCTAGAAAAAAACTAACACCTTGGCCTTTGAGCAGGCTTAAAAACCAAGGGTTTACAACTTGACAGTGCAAAGCAATTTTGTGAATGGTTTGAGAACAAGATCTCCAATGTACTATGGTAGTTCTTGAAGAACATGAAATTGAGTGTGTTTGACAATATCAAAATTCCTAATGTTGTTAGCACCCGTCCTGTTAGTATTTCCCTCTCGACTGACCCCAGGCAACTCCAGTCAAGAAGTTCTGTGTTCAATAACATTGAGGCTGTTCCTGAGCTAAATCTCAATTTAATCACAGGAAATGTGAGGATCAATTTATTGAACATTAGAAACACCATTCTTGGTGTACTGAAGCCCGTTGTGGAGGATGTGGCCTGCATTAAATCCACTCTATCTCCATGATGATTCCAATTTTGCTTGTGTCTAAGTCTACCCCTGTCCCTTTTGACCTGAAACTCCTATCTCCCACTATGGTTTCTATTCCCAACAACCTGTATCTCTGGACACTGAAACTCCTCTCACTAAGGTTTCTATTCCAAGCAGTGATTTCCTGAAGATGAAGGATTCAAATGATTTTAGGGAGGTGGTTATCATTCAGCAATTATAGTTAAATGCTCTTTCCTCAAATCCCAGAACACATCTCCTGTGGTGAATACTCTTTCCGAGAGGTACGTGGGTGGTTTGGATGATTTGCATGAAGATATAGTTTTATTATTTACTCAACCTTTAGGCACAGTTTAAGGACAGGTAGTGTCCAATTTTGGGCTACCTAAGTTATCCTGCTTATCAAACTCTCTTGCTAGATTATCAAGTGATGTAATTTTCTGTTTTTGACACTCTTTTAGTATATCTTTTTACAAAAAAGAATTGCATAGGGCAGATGCAGAATCACATGAAGCAGAGGAGCTTTCATGTCATTCTTCCTAATTGAATCATGTCATCCACTGGTAGTAGGCATTACTTTGCATGTGACATACAACTAAAGTAGTCTTTTCTGTGTCTTCTTATCAGTAATGGAAAAAGATGTTTTGAACTTTTGTAACTCTTCCTTCAACGAATTTTGGATGTGGGAATTTCAAATTCTAGCAAGCTGGCTTCATCAGAGGTCCCCATTGATTTTTGTAAAAAGGCATCTATGGGAGGCCTTGAACCTTCAAAACATTAACAGGAAGACTGTATATGCCAAATTCATTAACAGTGACCAATTTTTCTACTGTTTATGGTAACAGTTCAAGAACTGAAAGTGAAGGTCTGTAACAGGTGCCATCGCCATCTTGTGATCCTGTGCTTTGCAATTTTTTCATATGAGGTCTATTCACAATAAATAATCATGTTTAATTTGCACATTACTGATTAGTGATTGACTAAACTGTTCAGGCAGCAAGATATTCCAAATCACACATGGCTTTGCACTGTAAGATATTTTGCCCCAGCTTTAAAACGCATTTTTTTGCAGGGTTTCCTTCTAGTTTATACACAAAATTCAATATAAAGAACAGAGACTAAGATTCAACCAGAAAGACTGTTCTACTTGCATTTATGAGTAGCTTTTGTGAATGAGAACACAGCATTGCATGTTGATTCTTGTGAAGCATGTGTGACAATTTAAGAGATCAAGTCTATTATTAAAAGAAGTACATTAACAAGGGATTCAGGTATGATGTCCCAATCAAAAGCATGCGACCTACAGATCATATGGACAGCAATGAAAAGCAATCAGATTTCTTAGAATGTATAGAGATACCGAGTGTTTTTCAGATCACATCCTGGCCAGCACACCAACTTCCCATATGTGAGAAAAGGGACTTTTTCACTTCACTCATACATGTTGTCAAAGAATAAACCAAGCCTTGCCTATCTTCTAATACCAGAAGTACAAAATCTTAAAGAAGATCCTCTGGGTTGCCTTAAGTGTAAATATTCAATATGATGCCCATACATTGTCATCCTTTTACAAGTACTACATAATCAGAAAATATGTACTCAATATTACTGCTTTCTCTCAATCAATTAGAGATCTCTCCAGAATTTCTTATGAATTGCAATGCTACATGGATAAATTGGTATTAGGTCTGCACAACAAGAATTGCGGCACAACTATTTCCAAGAAGTTTTTCGTTTGCTCTGCATATCTTATCTCAATTGTATTATTATTCACATAAATAAGTTTTATGTTTTCACTTGCACGGTTGCACCCATTGCATTATGTCAGATCATGCACAAGAGTGTGGTCTACCGACTGTGTTACATTCCAGCATGAGCAATGTTTTATACTATAATAAATAGGTCCAAGCATACTTGATATCATGTTATAGGTGACCCAGATCTAATATCACCCTAGATTTACTAAACAAATAGCATATAATATTTTAACTTCAACAAGTTTTGAAGCTTGATAGCATAATGCCATGCTTTACCAGTTTAGAATATTGTGGGATTTCAAAAGCATTATTCTTTAAAAGCTTGACCTTAAGATCTCACAATTCTGTCATTTAAAATTTTAATGACAGTACTTGCAGATAACATGTATTTGCAAGACCCAATGCATATTTAATGTTATGAAGGCCCTTTAATTCCCCAAGTTATCATATAATTAGCAACTAACCGTAAATAAGAGTCCAGTGGGTGGTAGAGGAATAGTAATGAGAGGCACTGATAATGGAGGGCACTGGTAAACATGTGTTATGGCATTGTTGAGGGTCAAAATTGAGCAACAACCAACCACACAGTCAATGCAGAGTACCCAGACACAAATTGAAGAAAGAGAAGACTCTAACCAACTTCAATTTAATCCAGTGTTCCACGGGGACGCGTCCCCCCCAAAAAACATGAAGTGAGACGGGGACATTTCCGAGACGGGGAGACACCTGGGAAACGTCCCCCCTCCATTTCCTCACTAAGGGAGACGTTTCCCTGAAGTTTCTCATAGGGAGACACCTGGGAAACTTAGACGTCCCCCCAAACGTCTCCCAAGTCCCCTCCAAAAGTAAAAAGAAATTTAATAATATTTTTGTAATTTTATTAGAAAAATTAAAATCTAAAGTTTTAACATCATATAATGTTTTCAAAATGAAATTTTTTGTCATTTGTTTTGTCGTGCGACTGAGGTGAGCTTCCGCCTGAAGCGATTGAAGGAGACTCAAGAGAAATTGCTGCAAGGTTTTTAACTCTTTTCTTGGCGACTCAGGGCGTCAACCAAGTAAGATTCTCATTCTGCATTCATTGTTTTATTTGTCTTATTTTTATGTGTTTTATTTTTTAAATTTTTTTGGCCAGTGGCCCTGTGCCCTACCCTCCGCCCTGGCTTCCGTCTAGCATTCTAAAGAGCGGGTTTTATTTTTTTATTTTTTTTAGGGCACGGCATGCCTCAAAGGGATGTCAGCCCATGGAATACAATGACCGCGGGCTTCTGCAAATTTTAAAAATTAAATTTATAAATTTAAAAAACTTTAGAACATTTAAATTTTAATTTTGATTCTGTGCATATCCTGCAAATTTGCAAGCCTTGCGTTCCATGAGATGACATCTCTTTGAGGCATACTGTCAAAAATTTCACATGCTTCCACATTTTCAGATTCTGATTTTAAATAATAAAATATGAATATTAAATAGTAGTACTGTTTTTTTGCAGATTCTAAGATTCTGATAATACTGTTTTTTTTCTTTTTTTTTGCAATAAATTCTAAATTATAAATTTATAAATGTCTGATTTTGTTTTGAAATTGTTTTTTGCAGCATCATTTGACATTACCTGGTTACAATAAGGCATAATGAGTTCATCAATCAATAGAAGTAACAATGAGGTTGGGGGTGAAGAGGTTGAACTTGAAGCAGAAATTGGAAGTGGAAGTGAAAATGAATCTGATGATTCAGATTTTCAAATAGATGAGGGTGAACATGACTCAAATACTCAGACTCAAGCTGAAACACGTTCTATTGGGAGTAAAAAAGATACATGCCCTTCAAAAATCCTCCAAAGATATTGCAAGGGCCCCTTTGATCTAAAATCACCATTAAAACAATTTGCATCTAAGATGCCGACACAGCCTGGGACACGTGGGGGCACCAGAAAGTGGGAGTGCCACCTTTGTCATCTTGACTGGAAAGGGAGCATTACTAGAACTAATGCTCACTTACTACTTATTCGAGGCAAAGGTGTAGATGTTTTCCAAAAGGTGGAAAAAAATGCGAAGTATAGAGCTGAAATTTTAAAATTATGGGGTACTAATGAGGAAGCAACACCTATGACTGTTACACTGGCACATAGGAGTAAGAGTGATCAGATTGCAGCAGTTTCTACTTCTAGTTTGCAGAGTCAAAGGCCACCAAATCCATTCAGTTCAGGTGCAGGAGAGCCTAAGGGGAAACGTAAAGTGGCATCTTCAAGTTCACAACCATTGGCAGATTTATTTAATGCACAAGCAAAGGAAGAGGCAGATGATGCTATTGGCAAATTCTTCTTTGCCAATGGCATTCCATTCCATGTGGCTCGCTCTCCTTATTATAAGGAAGCTATGTCAAAGGTAATAAGGGCGGGACCATCATATGTGCCACCAGGGGAGACTAGATTGAGGACAACAATCTTGGATCAAAACTATTCCAAGATTAATATTTTGATGGTGAAGATGAAGAGAACCTGGGTCACAAGTGGATGTAGCATAGTCATGGATGGGTGGACGGACATTAGGCATCGTCCACTCATCAACATCATGGTCACATCTACAGCGGGCCCTTATTTCCTTAGGGCTATTGATTGTTTAGGGCATAGCAAGGATGCTCATTATCAATTCCAGATCCTCAAGGATGCCATAGAGGAGGTTGGGCCACAAAATGTGGTGCAGGTAGTGACAGATGCGGCCCATGTGTGTAGAGCTGCAGGGAAGTTGGTTGAGGCAACCTATAGACACATTTGGTGGACTCCTTGCTGTGTGCATGCTATGAATAATGCACTTAAGGACATGGGTAAAATCAGCTGGATCAAATCAATTGTGAGTGATGCTAGAGATGTGCAGATGTTTATCTGCAACCACCATACTTCACATGCACTTTTCAGGACCTTCTCCAAGAAGGAATTCCTAAAACCTATAGAGACTCGGTATGCATCATACTTTATTCTCTTGGAGAGTATGCTTGAGTTGCAAGAGCCATTGCAACTAATGGTAATGACATCAGAGTGGAACCGATGGCCTGAGTCGAAGACACAGCAGGGGTTGAGGGTTAAGGAGGTGGTGAAGAATGATGTCTTTTGGGCTGATGCCAAATATATTGTCTCCATCATTGATCCAGTCTTCAAAGTTATTAGATTTGGGGACTCTAATGCACCTTCCCTTGGAGAGGTATACGAGTGCATTGATTCCATGCTTGATCAAATGAAGGCTAAAGTGCGAGAGGACCCCACAATGCAATTCTACACCGAGCACATTTATCCAATAATTCAGCATAGATGGGAGAAGCTCAACACTCCCTTACACATGGCTGCCTATGCATTGAACCCAAAGTGGTATGTGCCACGTCCCGGCAGAATAACACCTATAGAGGATGCTGAGGTGAAGGAAGGGTTCATGAAGGCCATTGATAGAATGTATGATCCTATAGAGGCCAACTTGCTTCATACCGAGTGGACAAAATTTGCCACTCTTTGGGGATATTCAGAGGCAGCCAAGGTAGATTTGGAGACTATGTCAGAGGAGGACCCCAAGTTGTGGTGTACTATGCATGGGCCTAGATCTTTGATTACTACTCTAGCCATTCGTTTGCTGTCCCAGGTTTCTAGTTCTTTTGTTGCTGAGAGGAACCGGTCCACTTATAGCTTCATCCACTCCGTTAAGAGGAACAGGGTTACTTCTAGGAGGGCAGAGAAGCTTGTGGCTGTACATATTGCCTTACGTCTATTTGACCGCAACACAACTACATACAAGGAGAGTCCAGCAGCCAGATGGGATGTAGAGCCAGAAGAGCCAGCACAGATAGATGATGATCCTACACAGACAGGGCTGGTTGGTATTGGTTTAGATGAGCTTCAACATGTGGAGTCCAACAGTTCCAATGATGAGGAGATTGGCATGGAGCTTGGAGATGATTAGATCATTAGAGGCATCAGGCCATTAGCCTGGAGCCATTTACTATTAGTATTTACTATTTTGTTACTTGTACTCTGTTTTTGAAGTTTGAAGTTTGAACATTGATGATACAATGATACTTGATTGTAATTATGATTTCATCAATCATGATTATGAAACTCAAATTATGAAACATCTAGTTCTTGTTGCATTTTCCAATGACTATATTTTGATTTTCATTTTGATTTTCAAATTCAATGTTCAGTGGTTCACTAGTTCAATGAAATGATATATTATTGCAATGTGTTATTGTGTTTAAACAGTTAATCTTTTAAGTTTTAAGTTTTGTTTTTATGTGTTAACTTTACTTATTCCTTAGGCTTCTACAGTTATGTAATTATATTGTTATACATCTTTTTATAACTAATTTTTCAAGTACTATATGTATTTTAGCGCCGCCGCCGTCCCCCTCACGTCCCCAGACTTAGGCCCCTCGTCTCCCATCCCAGAAACACATCCCATGCCATCCCCCCATCCCCGTCCCCGAAACTCCATGGAACACTGATTTAATCTACTTGGCAAAAAAAGAAAAGTTAATCAAAGTTACCAGACTTGACACAAAACTGGCAAGTCTACTGAATTGCAGTCTAGGCAGGCCTTAATGAGGCTCACCCACCCATTTTTCAAAATACGATGAGTCTGGCTAACTCACCAATTTCTTCTAGACTTGCAGGTCCCACTATTAAGACTTGACCAATACACAAGACCGAAGTCACAATGTTCATGTCCATGTTCAAGTTCAATGAAGATAAAATTTGGACCAAGTTCGATCACTCATAAAATAAGGAAAAAAAATTGTAATAAATTTGAACAATATAAATATATTATTCTCAATTTAAAAAACTAAATTTTAATTTTAATTTACTACAATTTGAATAAATTTTAAAATCTATGATCCATGGAATCTTGGAGCAGGGGGGTGGGGGAACAACAGGGTACATCAGTGTAAGTATATATAATACTTACAAAATAATTATAAAAACACGTATAAGGAATAACAAATAAACTTTGAAATACTCAAATATATTGCATTGAACAATGAAAATACTAAATATCAGTATAAATATTTATATTATATTCAAAATGATGATTACACTCAAAATTCAAATACAACTGGCCAATGGTTGAATGCCTTTAATCATCATTCTAAAGTCCACACCAAACACTTTATCACTTTAACTATTGGAATCCTCAAGGTCAAGATCCTCCAAAACAATACCAATCAACCCTATTTGTCCCACATCATCATCAACTTGGGTTGGCTCCTCTGATTGGGCTATTGGACTTTCCTTGCATGTAAGCATGTTGCAGTCAACAAAATGCAAGTTGCAAGGCGCTATGTATAACTATAAGCTTCTTCACCCTCCTATTGGTAAGTGTGTTCCTCTTAATAGAATGGATGGAGCTATAAGTGGACTAGTTCCTCTCAACAGCAAAATAACTAAGAATTTGAGACAGCAAACAAATCTAGAGTGGTTGTCAAAGAATTAGGCTCATGCACAGTCCACCACAGAATTGGGTCCTCTTGTGCCAGTCACCGTATCCAACTTGACCTATTCTAGATATCTCCTAAGAGTGGCAATTTTTGTCCACTCAATAAGAATGATGTTGGCATTTGTAGTATCCCACATCTTCTAAATAGCCTTCACGAACCCTGCCTTCTCCTTAGCATCTTTTATAGAGATAGCTCTACCACACCTTTACAAGTACCAATTTGAGTTTTAATGCATAGGCAGCCATGTGGAAGGGAGTGTTGAGTTTCTCCCAACTATGATGAATGATTGGCTAAATATGTTCATTGTTGAACTACAATGTGGAGTCTTCCTCTTGTACAATGGCCAAATGCACTCATACACCTCTCTAAGGATAGGTGCATTTGCGTCCCCATATATAATGGCTTTAAAGATTGGAAAAATGATGGCAACAATATATCTCGCATCAGCCCGATATATGTCACTCTTCACCACCTCCTTCACCCTCCCCTACTTTGACTTAGAATTGAGTCACCAATTCAACTCTATTGTCGTGACCATCAATTGCAATGTCTCTTGCAAGTCAAGCATCCTCTCCAAGACAATAAGTACAATGCATATCTAGTCTCTACATATTTCAAAAAATCCTTCTTGGAGAAGGTCTTGAAGAGTGCATGTCAAGTGTGGTGTTTGTAGATAAACCTCTACACACCGCTCGCATCATTAACTACCTCTTTGATCCACATGATTTTTCCCATGTCCTTCAATGAATTATTCATGGCATGCATACAAGGAGTCCACCAAATATGCTTGTAGGCCACCTCAATCAATTGTTCTACAACTTTGCACACATATGTTGCATCTATCACTACTTGCACCTCATTCTATATTCCAAATTCCTCAATAGCATCTATAAGGATTTGGAAAAAAAATCAACATCCTTGGGGTCCCTAAATAATCAATTTCCCTAAGGAAGTAAGGACCCTCTATACATGTGACCATGATGTTCATAAGTCAACGATGTCTTATATTTGTCCACCTATCCATGACTATGTTGCATCCACTAGTGACCTAGGTAGTCTTCATTTTCTTCAACAGAATATGAATCATGGAATAGTTCTTATCCAAAATAGTTGTCTTTAAATTTTTCTCCCCTAGTGTCACATATGATGGCCGCACTCTAATTAACTTTGCAACAACCTCCTTATAATGAGAGCGAGCCACCTCACCATCAATGGAATGTCGTTGGCAAAGAAGATGTTGGCAATGGCATCATCTACCTCATCCTTATTTTCCACATTGTATAACTCTACCACTGTATTTGCAACATCACTACTAGTAGTCATTCTACATTTCCCCTTAAGCTTTGTTGCCCCTTCTACAAGATGGAAAAGAACAAAGTCGTAGCTCTTGGGAAGTTCTAATACTAGTAGTACGGCATGGCAAAGTACCAGGTACAAGTGTTTGGTCTTCACCACAACCCCATAATCTATTTATTACAAATCTTTTTTCAAGTGACAATTCCTTACATCCATCTACACCTTTGCCACAAATGTGAAGGTGTGCATTAACTCTTGTAATGCTGCCTTGAAATTCAAGTTTATAGAAATGACATCTCCACAACCTTGCACCTTGTTGCCCCATGTTTCGCTTCTAACTTGGTTGCAAATTGTCTTAAAGGGAACTTCTTATTGAAGAGAGCCTTGGCAAATTCTTTTAATAACTTTGATGGGTATAACTAAAAGGTGCTTCAAAGTCTTAGATTCAACCCCCATAGGCTCTTGTTTACCCTCTTCAGCACTCATGCTATGAGGAGAACTAGAAATTATGCATGAGTCCAAAAACACGAGGATTTTGTTTTTGTTTTTCTTACTTTAGGTCACACAAAGCACAAAAGCAAAGGATACACAAAAATAGGAATCCTTGTCCTTCAATCTTTGTCAAACAAGGATTCCATTTTTGTTTTTCTTACTTCAAGTCACACAAAGCACAGAAGTAGAGGATACACAAAAAACGAAATCTGAGTTTGATTAGTATTGAAAAATTAAATCTTGATCAACTATTCAATAATTCATGCAAATTTGCAAATAAACATTTCAAAATTAATTAATTTTAAGTTAATAAATAGGTTAATAAAATCTAAAATCTAAAATCTATAAATGTAAAGTTAATACTTAAACCCCTAAATGTTGTTTTTAAAGTTGTCTAACTATTGTTTTGGTAAAAACGACAGTTCAACAAACATTAAAACAGCATTTTATAACCATAAGCGATTTTCTGAACAATTTATGATTTTATTGATTATTTAAAGTGAAAAAAAAAAACCAAAAAAACTATTAGATAATCATTTATTTCAGATTTAGCCTTTAGGAATGAACAATTAAAATAAAAATTTCAAATCCCAAAAGATGAAGGGCCATGGCTTACCTTGAAGGATTGATGACTTCCAGCTTGACCAATGTGTTGAAACTTGAACACTTGGCACTTGCTCTTCCTCTTGCTACTGCTCTTCCTCTTGCTAGCTAATGCCCTCACTTTTGCTATACGACTAGGAACCTTGCTCAATGCTTCCAATCTTTGATAGTGATTTGGAGTGAGAACATGAGGAGTAGTTATAGTTCTTTTGGAGTGTTTAGGGTGTCAGTAGGGCCCATAAACTTTTAAAATTAGAATTGGGGGCACAAACATCATAAAAAATGTGATTTTTTTTAAATTGTTTTTTGGAGGTGTTTGACACAAGGGCGAATGACAAACATGGAGACACATGAGAAACCTAGGAATTTCCCTAAGGTCCTAGGGATGTCTAACGATCCCCCCAACGTCCCCAACAAGGGTGACATATAAGAGACGTCCCCTCTTTGAGGGAGGCATGCTAAGGACATCTTGTGCCTAGTGCTAGCAATGGGGGAGCAATGGCGAGACATTTCCTAGATGTCCCCAAGTCTCAAGAACATCCTTGTCTCCAAAGACATCATTTTTGGGGGAATAATATTTAAATTTTTATTTATTTATTTTTTATCATTAAACGCTGCTAGGGGCAGCACCCTGTATTGATTTTTAAGAAGATTACATGAGTTCATCAAAAATACTGGGAGGCCTTTTCTGTAATAGTGACCAACCTAGAGAATCTAGCTATCCATACCATGATTCTACAGCCAAAATTCTGGGAGGCCTTTTCTGTAGTAATGGCCAACCCAGAGCTACTACCTATACAAAGAAAGAGATTACATAGGCTTGAATTAACCAAACACCACATCCGGGACTGACTCAAAAAACCATAATCCACTGCTAGTGTAACACTTAACTACATGAAAATAACTGCGATGACAAAAAAACCATCCTACTGGTCAGCGAACCGTTGCAGCCAGGTGTTGCTCAGAATTCCTCGTCTTCATCCTCTGACTCGCGCCTTTTCAAATACACCTTGTAGTTAGCGATCACAGGGCAGTCTACACCACATTTCTTGTGCGTTGGGCTCTTGGCCTTCTCTTCTAGGTCTCGTTGAATGTTTTCCCACCATTCTTCTCCTTCACCCAAGTCTCAGTCTTCGTCATCTCCTGTAGCTATCTCCTCCTCCAGCCCCTCGTCCACAATGTACCTCATTACCCAGCCACGGGGAAGATTGGTGGTCAATTTCGCAACTTTGAGGAAGAAGACATTTCTATCCCTCTTTGCCCATAATTGCTCAAATCCTTCCGATCAATAGTGTGAATCAAGGGAAACTTCATCACCTCACGGCCTCTCATGCGCAACATGTAATTTTGCGGCATAGGAATTTAATTCTGGTCATCCACATTATCCAGCGCTACGTCTATATCGCCTATCCAAGCATGCACAAAGACCATCTGGGTCAGATTTTTACCCATTGCCTTTGAGACACCCATGTGTAGAAGGACCGCGAGAAACATTGCCAAGATCTTCGTGTTGCCTCTAGCTCTGTGATAGGCTTTTAGGAATTCTGGCCCAAGCACTTTTTTAGTTGCCCACAAAATGAGCGGATGAGAGGATTGCAGCAATCCTTGTAGTCGTTTGTCCGTTACCTCCCCTTTGAAAGCCTGCATTTGCCTATTAGTGTCTAGTGCCAATGGCGTCTCCATTTCTCATAAATTTAAAAATTAAAATCTAACCTAAAAACAAGTGCCATGTACTGGCTAGTACTTGCCTTTATAGTATTTTAAATTTAATAAAAATAAATATAAGTTTTGTTAATGTGAATAAAATTAAATGTTAATTTTGTTAGTTATAGTATTAACATAATATTTAAAAATGTCACATTAATGTTAATTTTTATTAAAATTATATATAAATAATTAATCATTATAATATAAATTGTATGATAATGTGCACCTATATTATAATTTAATGGAATAAAAAGGTAGTTGCATGCATTTATATTAATATTAATAATTATTATATATTAAAATTTTAAATATTATAAAGATATTATAAATAAAATAAAAAATCAAATGATAGTATAATATAATTAAAAGAAAAAAATGATAATTATATAAATATAAAATTTATCTAATAATTATGTTAAATATGTATAATACACTATAAATTTATTATATTATATTAAATAATATTTATCGATTATATAATATAAATTTAAAAAATTATTTTTTAAATTATTTTATATTAAATAAAATATAAATAAAATGAAATGATTATATAACATAAGTATATGAAAGAATTAGATAATAATTATTAGAAGATAAAATTTATATAATAGTTTGTTAAATAACAATATATATGGTAGAATTTATGTGAAATATAAAAAATTAAATTTATTAACTGTCATAAATAATAATAATAATAATAATTTACTCAAAATAAACATGTAAATATAATATTTAATATTAAAAAATTAATAAATTTTAAAAAATAAAATTAAAAATTACATTAAAAAAAATTCAAAAACCCATTGACAATAATTAAAACTTTAAACAAATACTTTTATTTATTAAAAGTTTGAAAGAATGCACAATTTTTATGTTTAGTAGGGGCTTTAGCTTTCCAAGTAGTTCAGCTTTAAACTTAATAAAATCGTAGATACTAAAATATTTTTTATTTTCAAAACTTGTTAAAATTAAATCAGAAACCTAAATCAAAAAAATCAAAAATGTGCCAAGTAAAGATAGAAATCAAAATGCTTAGGAAATAGCATTATCAGGAGCATCCCTTGATCAATCAAGTGTACAAAAATAAAGTTATATTAAAGATGCCACTCGAAGCCAATGCCACTGCTGCTGAAGTCACTCCAGATGTCACTACATATCTCTGACCAGAGTGCACAATTAAGTAAATCACCTTCAGCAAATACACAGGTAAGTATAAACCCATGGTCACGAAAAAAGGTAAGAGTATCTTAAGAAGCAGCAACTCAAGAACAGAATAGAGACACAGATAGGATGTATTTTCGCAGACAGGCTGCAAATCAACAAACTTTATTACCCCTTCCTTCAAAAATTTGTATGGCCATGTTGGTACAAATCTAATGGCAATTTACAACAATTTTTATTATTATTATTTTTCACATTCACCGGATTTCAATTTTTTATGATGAAATATGGCAACTGTGTGACTTAGCATATAACCACAAAAAAAAAAGAGAAAAAAAAACCTCTTCTGTCTTGAAACATCAACCTAGACCTAAAACAATGAACAAAAGACAAGCACACTAGTATGATTTTGAGCAGCAACAAAGCATACAAAGTGCATTTGGTGAATTTGGAGGAGCCCACAGTGCATTTGAAACAGCACATGATGCATTTGGAGCAGCAAAAAGTGAATTTCACACAGCAATTTGAACAGTATGACTTAACTCTGTGATTTCCTTATTCCTCTGCACACTTAGTATCCCATTTTACATTTTCTCTTTCCATTATAGAACAAGAAAAACAAATAGGACAAAATAAAGAGAATTTATTATCCTATTCATTTTTCCCAATTTTTCTTGTTCTATAGACCATTCTTTTTCTCATCTCTCTTAATTTTCTTTTAAATCCACAACAAAAAAATCCCCTTACTTTCTTGTAGTCTATTTGCAAATCATCTTAGTGTCAATACCGATAGAAAAAGGACCCAGACCCTTGTTCAAAACACCACCCTAGGTGCTAAGAAAAGAGAATTGACTTGCAATTATTGCAAAACCAAACTTAGCAGAGGAAGCATTAATCGCCTAAAATTCCACCTTGCCTCATGGACACAAGACCCATTGAAGTTGTGAGAGAGTTGAGAACACAATTAGAGACCTTTGAGGAAATAATAAGTGAAAATTACACTTGCAAACATGCAGCCCTTGAATGACAGTGTTTACAAACACTGCATATTTACAAATCCAGTGCATGCAATGTCCAATGGGAAGGGCTTATGTGGTAAACAATTGAAGCTTTCATGACTAAGTCCTCATTGAAACTACCAAAGTGCCGTTGGGTAAAATATTATCTCCAACACTGAATGCAGCATATCCCAAGGCTGTGTGGAGTGATTTTGACTGAAGAAATACAATACCCTTCAGCCATGTGGGATCAAAGGTGAAGGCTACCTCCCCGAGACAAATTTATGAATAAAAAAGATTCAATGCAAGTGTAAAGTTGTGAAAGTACTCTTATTATTTAATTTGATGCAAACTTAGCAACTAATCATGACAAATGAGGTGTTTGTCAGACAGCTTGTCAACAAAATATGATATGAATCATGAAGAGTGATCCTAAAATATCAATAATTTAAAAAGTTTGCACTAAGTTTTTATCCAGAAACTCTCTTGCAACAAATGATGGACTGTGAAATATTAAAGTATGTAAAGAAGGATGTTTTGATACCAATGAAAAAGGTAATGATAGGAAGCATAACTGGATGCAAAGAGTGATGGGGCTAACTATGCATTCTTAGGATGGTGGCGTTTACAGGCAATGCATGTATAAAAGATCAGTTCAAGTGTTATATAATGGAATGGACTTAACTTGTAAATCGTCAGAGCTGTCATTACAAAGCCCAGATTTAAGTACCCATAGTACATATTTTTACTTTTGTTGTGTATAAAACTCCAACCTACATTGGATGCAGCATAACCTCATAAAATATTAAATGTTGTTGAGTAAAATACTGCGACCAACATTGATTGCAGCAAACCCCAAGGGACTAGGTAGCGTGCAAGTCCCAAATGACATTGACTACAGAGGTGCCCCTCACTTGTAGAAATAAAGTTGAAGCTCACTATGCAACCCAAAGTTATCAATAACAAAAAATCCATCGCATGTGCAATGTTGCTTGATCTCTTCAATCACTTGATTTGAGATACATTCAGCAACGAATACAAGGATAACTGCAAACAATATGATACACAGTGTGGTTGATGGCTGCATGACTTTTATGGAAGTCAAGATGTACGGCTACGTTCTGAGAATAATCCTTCGACCAAAAACTAGCATTGTGTATCAACGCCATGAGAACCAACAATAATATAAATCGTTGTCTCTGAGGACAAAGACACCTGTGATCCGAGCTAGCTCTATTTTAGGAAGAAGTATTCCATATAGACATTTTGTAAGATTGATGTAACATTTTTTTTGGAAATAGATTTATATATTATATCACAAATATTGTACAGTTTATTCAAAAAAATCAAAGAACTGAATGGCATCACATCCCAAAAGCTCCAAACCGGGCCAAACCCAGAATATACTTTTATGATCTTCAAAGTAATAATATGCATATTTAAAGAAATTTATTTTTAAAAAATTAAGAGACGAGAGGCGTGCCTGGAAGTGAAGAGTGAAGGGATTCTTAAACCCTCGTTTTGGCAGTCTTCTTCGAAGAGGAGTTTGGCCACCTTCAAAGCCTAACTTAACACCGCTTCTTGCCCTTTGCCCCTTGTGCCCTCTCCCTGCCGTTTTCCCCTTCCCTGACCCTATTCCCCTGCCCTTCCGCGTCTTCTTCTTCCTCGCCCCTTTGTTGTCGCTCAAATCATTCAGCGCAAGAAGGGTTATATTCCTCCTACCATTGCTGCTACTGTGACGGTACAATCCACTCCATCTAGGGTTTGTAAATGCTGCTGCTGAATACAGACTCCTTACTCCATTGTAGAGCCCATTTGAAGAATAAAATGAAGACGATGACAAAAAAGAAGAAGAAGGAGAAGAAGAAGAAGCCGCCGCTGTTGCTGCTTCCTTGGCCCAACGAGACAACCTTTTGACGAATAGTAATCTTGAGGCCATTTTTTGCTGCTTTAAAGTGGTTGTTTAGGGTTTTAGCTGCTTAAATATTAGAATTTAGTCTGCCATAAGCAGCTGTGAGGTGAAAAACCTGACTCATTCAACATAGTCGATGAGAATTACTTAGATGTTGGCCGATGCTTGAGCTGAACTAAATACTACACGATGCCAAACACTTGCTGTGCTTCGGCAAGTTCTATTCTGGCTGGGGCATGGACGCGGTTTCTGCAATATGCATGTGATTTGCATATAAAACTTCGGTTACGGTTCAAGCAAATTATTTGCTTGTCCTCATAGCCTTAAATTTTTTTGATGAATAGTGCTATATTCTCGTATTGAAAATATTCACAAGAGACGCAGTTGCCTCATGTTCCTGCCAATTGCGAGGTTTGTTTAGTTGTTTGAATGATTTATTTGATAGGAGTTAGGGGTGCATTTTTAGTGTTTAACATTGTGTATTCATTTTTTATTTTAATCTTTCATGTGAGTAAAAGTGTTACTTATTATAAGAACAAACGTAATTTAAGTATTATTCTTTGCAAATATTTATGAATAAGAATATGTACTCATAGAGTTAGCATCATTTGATAGGAATCATTTAACTTGAAACTTTATAATAATAATTTTGCATATAGCAATTCATATGTATTATCATAAATAATTATACAACTGAAGTTTGTAGTTGATGTTATTACAAATTTTTGAAAACAATCAATAGATTTGTAACAGACATGTTGAAGCAGAAAAGATAGTTGTTGTTGAGATGGTAGATGTGCAATATTGTCCCCTTTTGTATCTCATTTGCTTCTTGCAAATATTGTATTGAGATAGTTGTTAGAGAATCATTACTTATTATAGAACAGTTTTGAATGAGTAGATAGATGCATATAATGAAAATGTTTATACTAACCTTTTCAAAGGATTTGTTAATTATTGTTGAACAACATTGGCATTGATTATGACATTGTTATGGTTCAATGTGAAGTGGCATGTTGTTGTGAAATCATGCAACATGAAGATGACAACAGATTTATCTTCAATGTATTCTTCATAAGTGGTGTTGTGTAAGTCAGGCAGTAACATTTGAACAATGGATTTATCAGCAGAGCAATGTATTGTCTGCTTGTTGTCAGATATAAGGATGGTTTTTAAATAAGGGGAATATATATAAGTCACATCTTCATTACATCTAGGACAAAAAGCAACTTGTTCTTCCAATGTTCCATAATTTTCAAACTTATAATTGCATTTTGCACAGAATGCGTGGAAGGGATTTGATAACGGGTTGGTCGCTTTCAACATTCCATCTATCTGTAACAAATATTGAAAGCGTATTGTTATGTAGAGAAAAAAGTTAATTGTAAATTTAGAGATTTAACAATTTTCAAATGATTACCTCACATGTTGTTTGGAGGAATCTCTTCAGCCTTTCCAATATCCTTTTGTTATTTAGCTTGCAAATATATGTAGATTGGACGGTGCAAAGCTTGTTTTATGTTTCTTTTTGTTTTGCAATATTTTTGAATAACAGTATTGGAAATTTGTTTTCTCCCACTTCATTTTCTATCTCCAAGAACTGTTGTCTCAAATTCTCATGTACCTGAATCTGTTTGTCAATGTCAAGTAAATTAGAGTTTTTTTTTGGATTTTAATGATAGAAAGAAGAAAATAGTAGATGTAAAGTAGTTAAGGAGAAGAGATCGAGACGTATTTGTACTTGTGCTCTATCCATATCTGATTCTCCATCTTTTATTTCAATCAAATTTTGGGAAGTTGTTCTTTTTGTGGAGATTACCACTGTGCCCATTGTTCTGATGGTATAGTTACTTGTACTTGTTAGTAATTGCTTGATTCTTAGAAAATGATTAGGCAATCACAATCTCCACAGTTGTAATCTGTTTTGTGAGCTATTTGAAAATCTGATACATGTATTGTTGATCCTAGAATTATTTTGTTTTCATGTTGTTTTACAAGATGCCCATTAACATTTAAGGTGATTGTCATTTATGCTTCAGCATCTGTTAGGTCTGCGCAAAGTACTTCACGAGTTTGGTTTACTTTATCTAAGTTGGATTTGTATACTACAATTATGTCACCTTCAAAAATATTACTAGCTTT
>VDFB02084381.1:0-13412 GCA_007258455.2 Sequoia sempervirens
TATTATTATTAATTTTACAAAACTATGATATGGTAATATGTGAGCTTACATACCGAATCAGATTGCAAATCTTGCAAGCTCTCTGGATTAAACCCAGCCTGAGAATACATTGCTTTAGTATTTTCTTCCACTACACCTCAAACCAAAACAAGTTACACCATAACATTCTAATATGCTTTTTTGTATTCTTCTCTAGGAAACAAGAGGAGGTCATTAACTACAAGCCTCTCCACAAGGAAGCCACTGATTGATTCATGTTACTTAAAACTCTCAGTCACCACGGAACATTCTTTTATTAGGACTGCTCAACTGTATGCAACCAAGATATGGTTGCCATGATCACCAACACATGATTACCAGGTGTCTTTATTGATGATAGAAAATCTACGTGGGGTATTAATAGATGAATCTCCTCCTTGCCAATTTCTGCAAAACATCCACCATGGAATATAGTTATAATCCTTCCCTCTTCAAATGCTCTGCTGGACTTGAGTTTGTGCTCTCATCTACACCAGTAGCAAATGCACATATAGTAATTGTTTGTTGCTTCCCTTGATTTGGGACAAAAGTCCTGCAAATTACAATTAGACAACAATTCAATAAGACAAATTACACTTAGACAACAATTAATTGTAAGGCAAATCATCATAGTATAGACTAGAATTAGATAAATTATCAACTCCAAGTCATGTAAGAATGGTTGGTTATTACACTAAGCTTGTATGACCGTCAACTGTCATTTGAGTCCATGACTACATATTTGTAAATAGAAGATAAGGTCAATGCCCACATGATGAATTGATATGCTATTAGATCACACTAGTGAATAATTTCTTATTGATTGTGCAGTCTAGTTCTTTGCATTTACACTACTTTTGCCTTTAAAATTCCAACATAGATAGTTGGTTGATCATTATTTTAACCAAATCAACAAGTGTTGTGAACATTGGGATATAATAGAAGAGTTGGTGACTGATCTTCCCTTGTTCAAACAGTGTACGTATCAGATTGCTGAAGCCACTAGAAGAGGCATTGAGGTCCTAAATTTGCTTGGCAAGGTTATTATGGTTACTGGCAAGCTGAGAGATCTGTTATTGCAGTGCATTCTCTATACAGTCTGTAAAAGCATGGACTGTTAAAATTTGAGAGGTTGGAATAGTTCTTTTTTAATACATTAATTGCGGGATCTAAAGATCTAAATACACAAAATATATGGACAAATGTGTTTCTATGTAATAGATGTTTAATACTAGTGATGAAATAGAGTATATATTTTCAACATTTCTTATAATTTTATTTCATCATAGAAAACAATGTGATGATTTACAAACCCATTTACAGTTAATGACTTCTTCCCATAATTTATTTTCAAGATTACGAGCATTAAGCATTGATTTAGCCTTTTCTTGAAGTGTCATGTTTATTCTTTCAGTAACACCATTTTTTTGTGGAGTATATGAAGCTAAGAGTTTCCTCTTAATTCCTTTTGTTTGTAAAAGTTGACAAAATTATTTGAAGGGTACCCTCCCCTATTACCTAATCTAAATATTTTAATTATTTTAATTACATTCATTCTCCACTTGGTGTACAAACTTCTTGAAAACATCAAATGCTTAAAAATTGTTTGTAAGAAAATAAACCAATACCTTTTGAATGAATCCATCAACAAATATAATGAAACATTGAGATTTCCTTATGGAAATTGTCTTCATTGATCTATAAATCTCAAACTTAAATTTAAATTTTATTTTTTAGAAGCTATCTAGGCTTTTCCAAAATTAAACTTTTTTCTATGATAATTTCCAATAAAATAGGGTTAAAAACACTTCTCTCTAGCACAATGGGTGAGAGAACATATACTATATTTTGATTGAACATTTCCTCCAACAACTTCAAGTTAATATGACCAAGCCTTTCATGCCACAATTGATTTCTAAAAGTAGCATTTGAAACTATGGCTTCAAATGAGTTTTTCATCAAGTAAAATAGCCAACCTTTCATATATTTATCATATACTAAATTTCCCTTGATTATCTTTGTTCATATTTTCTTCTTTTTGAAGTGGTAGCATCAAAAGTGACCATGATGTTTGCAATGATAGCAAGCCCTTCCTTTCCTCTACTCATCATTATCCATAATATGATGTCTTTTTGTAGTTATCTCAACAAAGGAGGGGAGGTCTAAGAAGAGAAGAATACTTTTCATCTAGAATGATGTCATTCTCCAAAGATGGCAACACCACTCAACTTTATAAAGATGGTACTCAATATATTGTTTAATTATGATCAAAACCTTTATAGATTTATCAATAATCTATGTGATCAATGCTACAACTTCTTTAAATTTAGAAATGATCTCTACAACCAAAACTAAAAACTTTTAGATTTAGCAACGATCTTTACAATCAACACAAATTCTTAGATTTAGTAATTAACTTTAAATAAACACTACATCATTTAAAAAAATAATGATCACCATAATCAATGCTACAATCTTTTAAATTTAGCGATGATATCTACAATCAACATTGCATCCTTTTATATTTAGCAACAATTTCTACAATCAAAGCTATAATTTTATAAATTTAGCAATGCTCTCTATGATCAATGCTAAACTTTGTTCTAGAATAAGCCATAAAAATATTTTATGGCTAACATCCTCTTTTAACATGACGAAGGAGTTAAATAATTATAAAACTTTCAAATGATTTGACTCTTCTCACTAGGGCCACCAAGCCAAGTAACCATTAAAGTAGCTAGTAGCACAAGTGTTGTCTAACATCTCTTCATTTTCCTCTCCACAACCCTCAAGAATGTAGGAACCATTATATAAAAAATATTCGATAGCATGGGGAAGGAGTCACATATTTGATACCTTTCTTCATTATGGTTTTAGATTGCCACACAATCCTTCATTTTAATGTGCATAGGTAAATCACCCATAATACTATGTAGCATACTGGTTTATTTAAAATGTGCAAGAGTATCACCTTCATTTGTGAAGTTATAGACCTATGTAGGTTTTCATTTACTTATGCCAAGTGCTTCATCACATCATGTTCAATGGCCATCGATAGTTTTACAATGATACATAATGGCACACACTATCTTCTTGATTTCATATGTATAGTCACAATGCTTTGAAATGCCAATGATTAACCATAATTAAAAATAGTTATGTAGGGCCACAAACCTAGTTTGTGCCAAGACCACACACTAGCTACTACAATTATACAACACCATCTAATAGCCATCACATAGTTTCTCTTATGGACACCCTATTAGCATATCCACATCTAAGTATAAATTCATATTGAGTATTATGCTATCTAAATTGGATGCAAAATACATTGCAACCCTCAATGATCCTACTATCAAGTTGAGTACTAATCATAGACTCTAGCTTTGTTAAACCAACACTACATTCCATGATGTCCAAGCTTGTACAACATGAAGGATTACAAGTAACATGTTCTCTCTTATTATTGAAAGATATTTCCTTGCTTAGTGTAGATGAATTCAACAATAAACTCCTAAGAATAATTCTTAAGGATAGTAATAAATACCATCCTTTAATTGGTATTTTTTACCATCGAATTGTACATTTTTTAAATTACTTGATATTTGAGAAAGATATATATTTTTTTAGAAAGAGAACATAAATATGCATCTCTTTTAACTTGTAAGGTACCTATACAACCTAAATTTAATGTGATACATATTTAGATATCAACATAACCTAAATCTCTAGTGGAATATATTGATAAATTTTATATACTTGGTCCTTGAAACTATTGAAAAATCAAGGATAATGGTCACCATTAGTGAGAATTCCTCACCTTTTAAACCAAATTTTTAGAAAAATGAAACTACAATTTTAAGATTTGACTTAAGTGTTAGAAAAATTGGCACCTCAACCTTGCAAGGTTAACATATATGAGTGTAGGGGGTGATAGAGAGGGGGGTGGGGGGGGTGGGGTGGTTGGGAGGCGATGGGGTGCCCCCACTATGGGGGCTAGGGGCCCATCTCCCAAGTGGAGGGTCCAAGGGCCATATAACTCAATAAGAGTTCAAGTACAACACCCTTAAAAGCCATATTTTATTTACATTTTATTATTGTAAATTTGGACTATTCATAATTAGGTCTTAGATCTTATGATAGTTTTTTTTTGGCTTGTCTTGCCCTAGAAGACAACCCTATTTTATGAGGGCATTGTATTACAACTGTGCATTGTGATGTATTCTGAGATTTTGATAGCTGTTGTGTTGCCTCCAGATCTTTGGTTGGTGACACTCTTGTGAAAAACTTTCTTTACAAGTATATTGTAATATTTGTGAGTTTTGAATAATATATTGGGAAAATTTCAGAGTGTGAGGTTTTTCTCTTGAAAGTGTTTTCCCCACGTAAATCACTATTTTGTGGTATGCACGATATTTTTGTTTAATTTTTCTAATTGTTGTAATGGTCCCTGAAAAAAAAGTTCATTACCCTCCTCTCAAGATTAGTGTCAGAAGTTGTTCTACTACCTTAAATTCCTACAAGTAGTATCGAACCTTTATCACCTTTGGTTTCAATTGTGGGTCATTGAGTTTTTTGAACTAATCCATATTTGAGTGGGAGATTATGTAGAAGATATGTTGTGATCTTGTTGCACTAAGTTATGAATAACTTGTGGTCCATTCATTATATGAATAAAGAAATTGTGAAATGCTTGGGTTTTGAAGGAAATCTCTACCTTCTAATTATAAACTTTTTTTGATAAGGAAGATAGAGAATACATGGTTGTCTCATTTGATAATAATAACATTGTTATTATTAGTGTAAATAGGTGTTTTACCTATCTAGGTCCTATTTACACATTAAGTCCACTTAGGTCCTAGGAGGGAATCTTTCTATTTAGTGTTAGTTGTCACTAGATCTTATCTTATCTTTTGGAATTTAATGCTTGTATCCTAAGTCATTTAATATTTGTTGAGGTAGCTATCTCATTGTACGGGATTAAGACACATGTCAAGATCTTGTCTAATCCTATATCGCAACTTGCCTTTATAAGCAAGGAATTATATGTACATTTTCATATTCAGTCTAGCAATTTTGCATCCATAATCATAGCACGATATTTCTACCATTTCTCTCTTGTGAAAATTATTATTGTCTTGCAAGTGATCCTAGGGTGTTGAAGAGTTCACCATAAAATCCTGCATGGTATTAGAGCTTCAATGTTGTAGACTTCTTCCCACATCTAAGGGACCAATATTGGTGTGAAATTTTTGTTGGGTGCGAGTAGAGGTTTCAAGGACCTCACCATTGAATCCATGGTGTTAGAGAAAGTTAGGTTTGTCTTTCGTTTCATCAATTTTCATCATGTTTTGATTGATCTACAAGGGTTTCAAGGAAGGTTTAAGTTGCCAGTTCTTGGAGGTAGTTGATTTTTCAGAGCACTTTGGGTCAAATCTAAAATTGTCATTGCATCTGAAAGGCCCAAAACCTATGGATCAACTATCATTTCATCATTTTTTTACATTTTGTATAGGGGGCATTAGGCAATTTTTTTTGTAGTTATTGTACGAATTTGTACTTGGTCGTACTGTATGATGGTATTGTATGTGTGCGTTAGGGTTGCAATCAGTAGTCTACAATACAAGTGACATATTTTGAGCACAAAATGATATATTCCTCTATATCATTGTAATAAGGTGGCCGACATACTATATGGTTTGCGAATGGTATGAAGTAGTTAAATCAAGGTATTGTTACCAACACACCAAATATTAATTTGGGGAGGTTTTAATATTAAAATTTTATTTTTAAAACTTTTATTTTGACTGTGAAGCATTTCGTTTGGCGCTTGGACATTGGGTAAAGGTTTTTCCCTTGGCTTTGTTGTTGCGAGGAGCTTAGAGCCCTAGGGTGGTGTGGCTCCACTGACCGACCCCCGAGTGCCTCGCCCCAATAGTGTTGCCACCATTGGGAGTGGCGGATTTTTGAAACCAACTTTTCCAACAATGGTCACAAGGGTGACTAGAGACTTAAGCACCAAGGAGCCACAATTTTGTTCCCCAGATGCCTTAATAGAGTGTTTTTTTCAAAATTCCATTACTTGCAATCTAAGAGGCCATTTTCGAAAATGAGATATTGCTAGAAATTTGGCTTCATAAAATTTTTAGTTTTACTGTTTGAGGTTAGATCTTCATCTTTGGTTCTTGAGCTCATAACTTTTTGTCATGATCTTTGATTTTCACAATTCTTGTAGTGTTGGAAAGATATTGAGGAGCTTTATCATACCATCCATTCAATCTTTCTTCTTTTTGTCCCAGGTATATTGTGATTTTAGTTCTTCCTTGATGGGTATCTATCACATCTCGATTTTTGCTTGCATAAACTTTATTTGATAATATATGGAATTGGATGAGACTAGTGGACAATTTGTGTTTAGATTAATGTGCTCATGGATGATAAATTAAATATTATCTTTAAAATGAATGGTATTGTGATTAAAATAATGATGAATTATTATGATGAAAATATTTTGATTATTGATTATGGTTTTATGAGCTAACCTATTGATAAGATATTGAGTGGAAATGAGTGTAGGAATAGGTTGAAGGTGAGAACATGGCTAAGGTAGAGATGATCTAGCTTCCTGACAATAGTCGGCATGATGGAAATCTTATGCACACACTCACATAGTTGCATTCATCCTACATTGTGAATGATTATGTTATGTATTGTATTGTCATGAATATGACGTTGCCTATTGTGTGTTATGATTTAAATAATGATTGTCTTATGGTTTTTTTTGCACAAATTAATTTAATTGAGTAAATAAAATATTTTATTTTCAAATGTTTGATAATGATAAATATTATAATTTATATATATAATAACGCAATTATATAAAAGTATATAAATATACAAACTTTATGTTCACAATTATTATATTTGTATATATATATATAATAATGATATCATTATTTATATATATGAATATATAAATAGCTTACTATTAAAAAGAAAATAAAATTAAATAATATAAGTTTTAAATTCAAATGATTTGCATGATAAATCATGCAATCTTGGCATGAGGAGAAAGTTCAGTTCTAAAAATAAATAGATACTCCAACTGGAGTTGAACACTATGGAGGACTATTTTTTTGTCATTATTGGTAGTGACTAAGGGGGATTGGCATCATGGTATCTAAGCAGAGTTGAGGATTTAGCACACAGGGCAAGAGACCAGGTATGATGAATGGTATTGTTATTGTATTGTGGGGTTTGAAGGAAATCATTGTTTGTATTGTAGCATGTATTCAGTTCTTTGTATCAACTAGTATATGTATTGTTTTTCCTGTGCATATATAACAAAACCTATGTGTTGACCTTAATGCCTTAGTATATTGTATCAACATGCTTGTATCTTTTCATGGAAATTGAATATATGGATTTTACAATCAACACAATTGCTAGAAGAATGAGGAGTTTGTCATTGATGCAGTCGTTGGAAACATGAGCATGAGGGATAGGCACAAGGTATACTATTATGTGTTGTAGTGTTATCATTGATGTCAACATTGTATCTTGATATGGAGATCATGGTGCAAATCATTTTGGTTGGTTCTAAAATATTTTGGGGTGATCCCACAATACTAGTTTACAATTTTTGGCCAAACTAGATATTGAAACAACTTTTCTACCTAAATCTTTACTTTCGGGCACGTATAGCGGCTAAACAGTGAGGAATTTGAAGATGATATAAAATAGTGATTTGTGACATTTTGTTTGTAGATTCTAAATATATATTTTTAAAAATTTTGGAATCAAAATGCAGTTCTTTTTCCATTTCCTTCAAAACCTAGTTTTTTTTGAAACAACATTTTTAAGGAGTGACACTCATCATATAATGCATAACTTTTTTCCATGAAGGATAAAATTTAATTTTTTGAATTTAGATTTGTAACTCCAATATCTAGTGTTTCCACTTGGTTAGATAGTTTTTTATTGAATATTTTTTCTTTAATCAAGTTTGAAGTCAAACCAATTACAATTCAGACATAGGTGGACATTAGATACAATGTAACTTTTTGTATGTATTGAAATTCAATATTTTTGTTGGATCAAGGACTTCAATATCCGGTGCACTCATATTTTTTTTTCAATTTTTTTTTTTTTTGATAATCTGCTATTTTTCCATATGGGAAAGAACTTGATGTTGATTGAAAAACTTATGTTTAATAAAACTAAAAAACATAATAAAACCAAAACATATTAAAATTATATTAGTTGGATGGCTCGTTTTGAGGACTTACCATCATCGGTTAGATTGTGAGTCTCCTCCATTTCATCCTCAACCTGAGATTCAAAGGGAAAAATTATGGAGTTTTTTGGTGGTAGAGGGTGAGGTGGGAAAAGGGGGGTTCGTGCGAACCAGGGGGGTTCGAGCGAACTAGGAGGGGTTTGAGCGAACCCCTTTCAAAAAAGGTTTTCTTTGTGTTTTTTTGCGGGAATGGTGGGACCTTGCATTTAATGGGTTCGCTCGAACTAGGGTTCTAGTGAACCCTCTTTTGGTTTGCTTGAACCAAGAGGTTCGTTCGAACCCCAAAAACCAATTTTTTGCATGGGGTCATTTTTTGTAACTTTTCCTTCCTCACTCGAATTGTAAATCAATTTTGTGGGTTTACCCTTTGGGATGTTTTTTGAAGACAAATTTTCAAGAATGTTTGATCTAGTGAAGACAATTGTGACAAAAAATGACTAAGTATTTTTACTAGTGTTTTTTGGTACAAAGCATCCAGTTTTTGGGTTTGCATTGGTTTGCAAATTAACATTTCACTTTGCATTTATAGTATGTTTTTGTTGGCTGATAGAAGCATCTAATTCCATAATTCCATCTTTTTTTGGCTTTTGATTTAAAAGTTATGAATGAAAAAAGTTCATCTTGGCAGTTATAGTCATTTCCTGTACAATGCATATGAGTTGGAGAGTTTTCACTTCTTCACGGATAAGATTTTTGTTTTACAGACTTAAGTAGATGTTGACAGATGTTAATAGAGTGTCAGTTCTCAATGGCACATCATTTTGAGGTACATGTTTTTGAATATGGATATACTGTTAAATAATTTTTGTAGTAGGTCTTCTATTGTGCCAACCTAATAGGTGTGAAGGTATGTGAAGGTTAAGTAAGTATTGTAGAGTTATGTGGGAGCTATTATAGGTCCATGTAGACCTATTTCAAATTGTTTTAAGGATTGAATCTTGGTGCAAGGTGTGTGTGGAAGGATTTGAGACAACACGTCATATATTATCTATTTTGTATGATACATCTAATTAGGCTAACCTAATTGATGTTATGTTTGAAGTGGATATATAAGCTAGATCATTTTTTGGTGTTTTGATATATGAAAAAAATATGCAAGTGATGCAAATGATGTGAATACATTATGAATTTAAGTTGTGAATGTTGATTAGAATATTAGAGTGATGCAAATGCAGAGGAAAGTAGAGTGTTAGATCAGAATCAGATGAAGTGTGTAAAGTTAGTTTATTGAGCTTCATTGGAACTGTATCTCATGCATATGATAGATGCAATTGTAATAGTTCAATCTAGGCTGTGAGCCAAAAAAATTCTTCTATCTCTTTATCTCATTGGACAATGAGTCCACTTGGACAGTGAGTCCACCTGTAGTGAGCACTTCTATAAATATACTATAATTGGTTATAATATATTGTGAGCTAATCTTCACCATGGTTTTTCCCATTTTGGGTTTTTCATGTAAAAATCTTTGTGTTCATGTGTTATGTGATGTTGTTGGACGTTTCATGGTTTCTTTCATTTACTACAATTGAATATGTTATGTCTAGATTGGATGTTTAAATGTTTGAAAGGTTTAAAAGAATATTGATTCATCCCCTTGAATATTCTGGGTGTTCAATAATTGGTATCAGAGCTTGGTTCCTTGTAAGGAGCTTAACCACTTGGGGAAGGTATTGGAGGTTGAACATATGGTTGTTAGAAGGCTACCTACTCCTCCAAAAGAAATTCTTGTTGTTGGATTCATAGAAGACGATTGCATACTTGACAAAGATGGAGAACTCAAAGTTTCCCTTGAAGACCTTGAAAGGACTAAAGGTGAAAACAAAGGTCTAAAAAAAATGTCAAAGAGGCAAATGAATGCATTAGAAAATTGAGAGAGAAAATCAAGAAGTTTAGAGAAAGGCATAAGGAAGTTAGTGAACAATTGAAGCAAGCAAATGAAACCATCACTGGTTTGAAGGTGCACATTGAAGAAAATAAAAGAGTTGAGGAATGTCTGAATGCAATGGTGAAAAACAAATATAAGGAATGTACAAGGCTTGAACAAGAAGTTGTGAATCTGCGATTGGATCTAGAAAAAGAAAGGAGTCATGAAGAAAAATTCAAGATGAGTTCTACAAAGCTTGATGAAATGATTGCAAATCAGAAAGGCTCTAAAGATAAAGAAGGTTTAGAATTTGAAAAGGGTGAAAGTTAAAATTTAGATAAGACATCAAATGCTAAAGATAAGAAGAACAATGGAAAGAAGATCTAGAATCAAAGGAATGAAGCTAGAAGACCACCGATCAGACAACCAAATGCACAAAGGTACCCATATTTTAATGGTTTTTGTAATTCTTGTAATAGATTTGGATATAAGGTAATGGAATATAGAAACATAATGAATCTGAATGTTCCACCTTTTTTTGGTCAATGTTTTACATGCAATAAATTTGGTCATAGAGCTAGTGAGTGCAGAAGTCAAATGATGAATGACTATAATAATGGTAGAAAGGTTCAATCTTTCAAAGGCTATTTTTATACATGCTATGGATTTGGGAAAAAAGCTAATCAATATAGATCTAGAATGAATGGAAGGAATACTAGTCAGAAGAATGTCACATGTTACAATTGCAATAGGATTGGACACATTTCCAAGTTTTGAAGAAGAAGAAATATGAAGAAGGATAATCTAGTAAAGAAGAATGAATTAACTTACAAAATATTGATTTGGTAGAAACAAAGAAGGAGATGGATAAGATTTGGAGAAAGAAGGAAGAGACCGAGGTTAAGAACATGAATTTGTACTAGCATTTGATGCAAACATTTCTTCTGGAAACTAAGTTGAGAGATTTGGCTCAGGGGGAGCTTTAATGAATATCTTTTATCCCCTACCAAAGAAAATGGTGTTGATGCTTCAACACAAAGATATGTGATGTAGATTGAAATGCTTGATCTATTGGTGAAGATCCCAAAAGAAAATATGATAATGCAAAAATTTGTGGAGCATTTGAAGGTGGCTATGCACATAGTGAAGGTTTTACCAACTTTATTGTTTGAAGCATTCAACACAAAAATTAGTCAAATTTGAAGGGTTCTAAAGTGATTTCACTTAACCAAATTCATTTACAAAAAGCATTTGAGAAGGAGTAGACCAGTGAATAAAGGACTTGGAGTGATCAAGGTGATTTTTGATTCGATGCCTTCAAACCCTAGTTCAACAATAAAAATAAATGATATTTACAATCTCAATTTTGCCCTAGTTTCTCAGAGAACTCTTTTGAAAGCAATTTGAATTCATTTTGCAATAGAAAAACGAAGGGTAATTGAGGTTACTGAGAAGCCACAACCTAAGTTCAAGAAATGTCTTGCTAAATCCATAGAAGATGACCCATTAGGTGCAATTTCTCATGTTCCATATGGAGTTTTACCTACAGAAGATGTAAGGATTTACATTCATGGAAAGATAGAGGAATATGATCACACTACGTTAGGAGATGTGTGGGTAAAAGAGCTTACTGGAGATAAATTTTCCCCAAAAACAGAATACCAAAACCTCATTGAGAAGAAACTTGATGTATGGAAATGGTTTCCAATTTTTTTCTTTGATCATAAATGGGTTAGGGTTGCACTAAGAAAAATTTATGATAAATTTGTTTGGACCGACATGCCTGGAATGATTACAAAGGATGTGATTAGAGAGGTTACAGGTCTATACTCCATTAGACCTATTCCAGTATTGAAATCGATTAATAATGAGGTTGTAATGGAACTCATAGGTGCAACTTATGACAAGAGAGCTTTAATGGTAAATCATATCAAAAATCCAGCTATGAAGTATGCAACTATGTTGATTGGTTATAAAATCCACTTCACAAACAAAGAAAACTCTGTATCTACCACCACAATCAATGTGGCATATGAAATGGTTGAAAAAGGAATTGACTATGATCTTTGTGAACTATTAAGAAAATAGTTAATGGAGATCTTGAAACAAACAAAGGAGAAGAAATATGCATTCAAATATGGAACTTTAGTTGTGTCTATTTTTCTATTTCTTAAAGGAACTCCCTAGAACTAAGAGTGTGGAATGGTTGCGAGGTAGACCCGTTTCTCATCATATTAGAGAATTTTTGAGAAGTATTGGTGATGCAAAGGCACAAGATGATGCTCTTGTTGCCTTCTTTATAGTTTTCCAAAAGAGGATGCATGAAAGAGATAAAATTCCTAGGAAAACGGTAGAAAAGTATCAAAATTATATCACATTCTTGGTAGCAACATATGAGTGCATCATGGAAGCAGTAAAACCAAGGACAGTGTGGATCAATGTGTTGGGATATGAGATCAATGAATACGAGATTATTGATTTGGCTGATATTTTGTTGAAGAGTCAAAAAGATACCACTAAAGTAAGGTATGACATATATGAAGAAAAATCTATGGAGGTGCATTTTGAGTAGAGAAAACCATAGATAAAGAAGAAGGTTGAAAAGTTTTTGGAGGATATGGGCTTCAAAAAGGAGCAAGTGGAGCAAGAAAGAGCAAAGGCTAAGGGAGAATCAAGTACTACAGGAGGATCCAAAAGCATAATAAGATATGGTAGGACAACTACCATCCCTCTTGCTATTCAAATTCCTCCAGGACTAATCCCTCTATTGGTGAGAAGAGAAAAACTACTGATAGTCCTTTGGTAAAGGAGAAATCCCCTCTGGTTGTGCAAACAAGGCTTGAAAAGAATAAAACCACTACAATAGCACCACCTTCAAACCTTGCCAAGAAAAGGAAAAAACAAAAGGTAGTAAGGGAAAAAAATATGTGTAAACATTGAAGAAGAAGAAGTGGAGGAAGAAGGACCATAGTTGGTATGCAAAAGGAAAAGTGCAGCTTCACAAGGTGAAGCAAGTTTTAAAAGAAAGAGATTTGACATCATTGATATAGACAGTGAAGAGGAAATAGAAAAATAATCTTTTGTGGTTCACATGAGAGAGAAGAAGAAAGAAGCCACCAAGAAAGTGTCATCGGAGAATAAGAAAGTAGAAACAAGCTAGAAGAAGACTCCAAATGAAATAAAAAGCAAAAACAAACAAAACCGGTAAGACCTCACTCTCCCATGAAATTAGAA
>VDFB02084382.1:0-16517 GCA_007258455.2 Sequoia sempervirens
GGACAACACTATCCCGGCCGACACGCCTTCAATTAAGCATAACAGGAAAATACAAAGTGCGGCAAAATTCGGAGAAGCTTCATTGAAGGTATTTTTGACTTTTTATATTTTATGTGTTTAAATTTTGAACTGCATTAATTATTATTATTATCTTATTGAAATGATAATACTGTAGTTAGGTGTGGGTATTGACGTATAAGGTATATATTCATTAGAATTATTGGTAGGTGAATTCAGTTTATATTTCATAAATTTTATTATCATTAAATTTTCTCAAAATTTAATGTTAAAATTACACATTCTGATTATATTCTTCGTAGAATAAGGTTTTCAAATCTTTTTTTCAATGTACTGTATGTTTTGAAGTAAACTTGTTTTTCTAATATCTTTTTGTCTACGAAAGTGATTATATGTGGTACTTTCTCTAATGTTATTTAGCAGCTGTCAGCTCTTAATAAAATCTTGAAAAATAAATTAGAAGCAATGTGGAGCTCAAGATCCAACAAGCTAATGTTTAACCTTAACTAGCCGCTCTTGCAAATGACCGTAAAATACTTTTCCTAAAGTTACTAATGCTATTATGTAAGAGTGTGTGTTGTCTACTCTCATATAAAATTGACATTATCTCTTATTGTAGTATGCAATCAGCCTGATAACTATTTCTTTGAGATGTCATAATTTGTTTAGTTCTATTTAGCCTCTTTGTGATGCTTTGTTCTACATGTAATGAATCTTCAAATTGTTACTTTTAGGCTACCAAGATTGCAAGATGCTTCCTTCAAGCTTTCTTTAACTCTTATCGTTGTATATATAGATGCATTTTTCAGTAAAAAGAAAATTATGCATTATGAAATCTTATACGTTATGGAAGATTCATTTTTATACTTTGATTTCCAATACAATTCTGATTTGTGGGTGTTTATGGTATGGAATCCCTCTACTGTTACTAGTGATTGCTTTTTAGTTTTCATTTAATATGGATGTTATATTATGTTTTGAGTGATTTACATGGTTGATTTAAATAATTTGTAAATGGATTAAACTTTTTTTTGTCTATTTTCATTTCAATTGATATTGCATTCTTGAATTTTAAAATTCTATTTGCTAAAATTTCAATTGTATTGATGAGCATTATCTCATTAAAAAGATAATAGTGTGGTGAGGTTGGTGCATTCACCAAACATGTAAGGTGTAGCTTAGTTATATTCATTAGAAGGAAATTTTGTTATTGTCAAAATGAAAATATTTTGGATAAATCTTTCTATTTTGCAAACTTATCATCACCAAATTTTTCCAAAGTGTAAAGTTACATTTATACATTTTAGAAGCTTCACTTATATAATTGGATTTTGAATGTGATTTTAGGTTGTGTGGTGTGATATGGATTCCCTCTATAGTTACTAGGAATTTCCTTATAGATTTTATGAAATATCGATGCTTTACTATGTTTTGAGTGATTTGTATGATTAATTTTGTAAATTTTCTTGAAAATGATCATTTTAGGATGCTTTCAAAAATTTCCATGTTTGATCTCTTCATGAGTTTAATTTAACATAACCATTAGGTTGTGTTCTAAGTGATTTTCTTAGTAGATTTTTTTGAACAGGTGTTTTAAATAATTTCCATGATTGATTATCTTGTAATTACGTTTTGATTAGATTAAGACTAGAACGACCAATACCCATTACAAAACAACCATAGAGATGAATGAGTGGCTTAGGAGAAGTGAGATGCCTAGCCAAAATTAAAACATAAACTTAAACTTAAATAGTCTGACCAACAAAAAGAAACAATGAAAACACACAGAACAAAGACTAGCACAAGACCACAAGACACCTACAGGTCTCCCAGCAAATTAAAACCACTAATAGTATTGCATTCCTGAGAAAAAAATTGGGGCTTCTCTTCAAAGGTCAAGGGGACTTTCTGAACAGCCGACGTATCCATCGTGGCATCCTGGGTCAAAGTTTCAGCCATTTTACCTTTCTTCTTATACATGTGACTATCATCCCTACCATCATTAACCACCCTTTTACCTTGATTCTTCCTTAATTCCTACTGAAACATTTGAATGGTAAGGGTGGTGTTCTTCACGGTTTGCTGTAGTTAGTGAAATTACCGTAAGGGATTGAGTGGTTTTCTCCTTATTCTTACGAATATATCTCCATTTGTAAATTCCTTTTATCATCCTCCATACAAACAATGGCTCTCAACTCTTTCAGCTCCTTCTCCCAATTGGCCCACCTGTCGAAAGACTTGGCTAGGGAGGTAATTAAATCCCAGTGGTCTTTGTCCTCCACCTCACTCAGCCACGAGACCTGCCACTGCAGAACTTTACTTTCTAGTGTCTGGATTCTCTCTTTGGCTATAACTAGCTAGCCCAACAACCACTTCATAATATCATTCTAGACATTAATCATCTCTAAGATTTCATTTATTTTTTGTAGAGGGGGTCATTAGAAGCACTAAAGTTAAAATCCACCATAGGTTCGGCATGGGTCCCCTCCAAATTTATGTAGAGGTTAAGGGAATTTTGGACGTTAGGGTTTAAAACTTGGGGGGTGGTAGGGATATCTGAGACCTCTCCATGGGCAGGGGAGTTCAGGGGAGAGTTAGAAAGGGTGGGGTTCCATGAAACATCATCGTATGAGTTATCTGACTCATTCAAATCAGAAGTAATAGGCGCGGGTTCTGATAGGGGAATGCAATTGATGGGGTAGGGAGTGGAATCCTCATTAGTAGGGGATTTTCCATGGGCCTGGGAGTTGCACCGAATGGTAAGGGGTTTCATCAAGGGTAATAGAGGGACTGGGGTCTGTGGGGGGTCAATGGGGTCGTGAATTATCAGAGTGTTACTCTTAATAGTGGCAGGGGAGGGTAAAACTACAACATGGTACTTGCAAAGATGAAAGATAAGACCCTGGTGAATGGGTAACTTCTTGTTTTTACCCTAAAAGTTTTTGATAATTTTCTCAAGCGAGGACAAAAGCCAAAAGGCGAAGTTCATTTTAACAAATTATACTAGAGGTGATTAAGCATTGGAAACAAATGAGCATGAAAGTGATGGAACCTCCCCTTGAGCGTAACATACATCTTTAGGACCTCAACAAATTTGCTCAAAACACCAGGTAGGTTTGCATGATTAAAGCCATTCTGGAGTCTATTTACCTTCTTGTCATCTTTCAAGAATCATTCAATATCCTTTTGATAGTGGCCTTTGGATTTATGAGGGATGCACACTCCCTCCAAAGATAGCTCCATCACCTCCGCAATTAACTCAGTAGTCACTGTTAATGAGGTCTCACCAATAGTGATAGTTCCATTCATATAGGAGGTAGAAAATGCCACCAAAATCTTGTGGTCATGCCCCTGCATCCCTTCCATAAACGAGGCCAGCTTGCCCCACTGCAGGATGGTCTAGACTTCCTTTTCTTGTTTCCACACCTCGCAGCTAGTAGGGTCTTCTTGAGCCATATCACCGCGCATCACAAAATTATCAAACTTCAGAAAAAGGCCACACAGACTATAGAAATGACTAGATAAAAACCAGAGCCACCAATTAAAGTGCTTATGAAAAGGCGACTTAAAAGGGTTAATTTTCCATAAATGGAAAGTGTGACAAATATCAATGAGAGCTAACAATGCATCCAACTCAATCTCAAATTGGTAGTAATTTAGCATCATGGTGAATTAAATCACACACATGACCAACGATATAAATGATATTATCCCATATTACTAAATTTGATGTGAAGGTGCCAAGATTTGCCAACACATCGACAACTTTATGACCCTTTTGAAACACGTGACAGTAATATGATTTCCAAGGGTAATCATAAGATTATGAACTAAAGAAACAGGGTCTTAGAGAGTCCAACAAGGTGAGGCCATCCCTATCAGCATGAGAATCATGTGTCCGGAATCTCCCTCAATAATTAAGTTGGACAACCTAGCCTGCTTGGCAATTTGTATGTCATGGAAAGCCGCCACCACCTCAGTGACACTAGATGACTCCACCCCCAAGTTGATCGCATAAGCCAAAATGAAATTCCCCTTGTGATCCCAGATAACCCCACCTGCACCCGCCCAACTAGGGTTAGGTTTGGCATCTAGCTGTCAAAGTTAAGCTTCAGCCAACCAAGGATTGTCTTGTAGTTATTTTTAATCATATTTTTTTGATATTTTATTTTTCATGGTGTCACAATTTCTATGGCTATGAAGTCAATTACCAATGATATTTTTGATGGCTAATCTCTTGTTTGTGTATTGTAGGATCACTTGATGTAGAACCCATTTTGTTCATTTCTATTTACGAAAACTATCAAAACTTTGGGAAATTACCTTGTAGAGGTTGAATAGTAAAATTTATCAATGATAATCAAGTGTTGCTGATAGATTTGATGAATTATAATTGATCCCTTTAAATATATAAAAATATACAAATTTACTAGACATACATTAATAAAATTATGAATATTTCTCGAATCTATAATTATTCAACTATATTCTTGGTTGTGTGTTATTGTTTGGTTATTTATTTTACTAACTATCATGAATGTACATAGAAGCATAATACACTCCATGATTGATTAATCATAAAAAATATGATTATTTATTTTTTGAATAGGTTTTTCAAGTAATTTCAATGATTGATTGTCTTGTAATTATGTTTAATCATAATATTTTGATCTTTTATTTTTCATGGTGTCACAATTTCTATGGATATGAGGTCAATCAACTGTGAGATTTTTGAGGGCTAATCTCTTGCTTGTGTATTGTAGGATCACTTGATGTAGAACCCATTTTTTTTATTTCTATTTACCAAAACTAGCAAAACTTTGGGAAATTACCTTGTAGCTCGGTTGAATAGTAAAATTCATCAATGATAATCAAGTGTTGTTGATAGATTTGATGAATTATAATTGATCCCTTCGAATATATTAAAATATACAAATTGACTAGATAGACATTAATAAAATTATGACTATTTCTCAAATCTTTAATTATTCAACTATATTCTTGGTTGTGTGTTATTGTTTGGTTATTTCTTTTATTAACTATCATGAATGTACATAGAAGAATAATACACTCCACTAGTGTTATAAGTGATGCCTTCTCTCGTGGCTCTTATCAATCCTGCATACAACCCCTCTTCACTAGATGTGTTTGGCTTACTCAATGCCCTCCTGAGCACACCTATCTCTCTCTCTCTCTTATGCTACTATCTGTTCCCCACATGCTACTAATGGCGTCAAATCTAGGTCATTTTTGAGAGGTTCACAAGAATCTTCCTTGCATCTAACCTCTTATGCCTCTGCTCAAATGCTTCCTATAGAAGCCCACTTGCCCAATGAACCTCTTATAGTGCCTACTATTGCCTCTAGGGGTTGCTCCTTCTCCTTGGTGACTTGGTTTGGTTGTGCTCGCCCCCTCTAATGTGTCCTAACCCCTTGGATAAACCTTCTTCGACAGTGGTCTATGGGGTAGAATTGGATGAGAATGAAGATTTTATTGGAGGTTTGGATTGGTTTGCTACTTTTACAATGTTTGGACCTCTCTCCTCAACATGAATGAGTGGATTTTGGAGTTATGGATGACGTTAGCTTGGGTAAGATCAAACTCTTCACTTGTGCTAAATATATTTTAATTGCTACATTTGCTTTTGTTGAGGACCGTGGTGTAGTTTTGGGTCATCTTTAGGCTTAGGAAGTTCACTCTCTTATGCTCAAACCCTGGTCCCCTTCCTTCAATCCACTTATCAAGCCACTCAATTTGTGTTTGGTATGGGTTAGACTCCTGAATCTACCCCTTTAATTATAAGAGGATACTTGCTTTGAAGCTATTGGAAACTCAATTGGTCACTTTTTGAAAATTGATGATGCCACTTATTTTATGGGCCTTTCAACACGTGCTTAAACTTTGGTGGATATCGACACCTCTTTTCTTCTCTATGAAGAGGTGGTTTTGTTGGTCAAGGATAGACCCTAGTCACAACCGATTGACTATGAGGGTCTCACATTTAGGTGTTGTTGTTTTTATACCGGTCACTTGGCTTCAACTTGGTCTCTTCAACACCGAAAGGGCACAAAAACTCAAGGTGGAAGGATATGTATGATGATATCATAATTTTTTCAATTTTTAACTCTCATGTGGTGGCTTCCCCAAGGCTTCTGTACTCCTAGATCAAATTTGGTTTTCCCTTCTATCCTTGGTGGTTTTCCTGAGTGCACTCCTTCTACTCCTCCTCCTACTACTTTCTTGCCTCAAGTTTCTATTGGGGTTAGAAAATATTTCTTTCCTGGTTTTCCTCATGTTACCCCCTCGGGTGCTCTTGGTATCCATATGATGGAGCCCTATGTTCTCGCTTGCAATGGTTTTCTGACAATAGTATTGCTTGGATCATTGTTCATAGAAGGTGTAAAGGAACCTCCTCTACCTCTTCCAGTTCTCTTTCTCATAACATAGAGGTTAAGTCCATTTTTGTAGGGTTGCACTCCTAGCCTTATATTTCTTTATAGTTCTTAGTTTTAGTCGTAAGCTTTGCTAGTATTTGTTTGTTTCCTTTTTGTCTCCTCTCTGGTGAGATTTATTCCATTTTCCTTGATTGTTGTCTTGTACTGGGTATAGGCCCTAAAAATAATTCAAGTTAGTAAGGAAAAGAGACATCAATTTTAAATTTATCTCAAATACCAAATGTCATCCATCGAATATTGTGTTAGACAAAATGGTGCTCTCATAAGCACTAAAAAGTTGCATTATGCTAGTTTAATCATGAAACACATGGCTCCAATAGAAATCAAGTTGTGTTGTGCTAGTTGGCTATGTAAAATTTTCAAATTCATGACTCAACATGTTACGTTATGCTAAATCCATGGATTATTTTTTCATCACACCTCATGGAGTGCATAAAATTTCAGCATCATAGGGAACCATTAAATATCACAAGGGAAAAATCAGCTCAAGGGTGTACAAAATTTTAACATCACGATGGATGAATCACCTCAGGGGGTGTACAAAATTTTAACATCATGAGAGATGAATCACCTCAAGGTAGACTATATTTATAATTTATTATCAAGAGGATTTAGAGTTATTTGTGGTAGTAAGGGGTGAAGGATATGAAAATATATAGAGGTGGAGATAGAATATGAAAAGACAGGCAATGAGGTATATAAGAGGGTAGGTAGAATCATGGGGAATATTTGGTAAGATATTTGATGAATTATCATGTAGAGTGTTGGGAATGATTGTGATAGAATATTGTGGGTGAAAGATAAGGTTATCCTTAATGGAGGGTGAACATTGAAAGGATGTTGGTAATGAACTAGGTTTAGTAGCTCTAGTGTTTAGGTTATCCCACCATCATAGGTTATATCACTACAAGTGAACTAGAAGATATAATATCATGGGGAAAGCTAGGATTATTAGTAGAAATGATGGGAATTATGATATTATTGGCCTAATATTTTGAATAAATGAAATTATGAGTGGAACTATAAAGAGAAGATGAGGTGTTATATATATTTCCCTTCTCATTTTTTAATTATGAATTATTTTTTGTGAGTCTCCTTGTTCTTTCATTGTTATTTCACATTTTGCATTATTTATTTTATCTTATTTTTTGTCTTCAATATGTTCTTTCATTCGTATTTCACCTTTTATATTATAGTTTATCATCTTGTCACATGTTTATGACTTTACAAAATAATATCTAAATGTAACTTACTACGTGCTTATTTTAAAATTTTAATGGCCAAATAAAATATTATCTATGTGTAAGTGCGGGATCATGATGGGCCAAAAAGTGGTGATATGATGGTATGTGGTGACTTTTAATCAAGTGATGAAAGGATTTTAAAGGAGATTCTCAGTTTCTACAATAAATTATGCTTTACTGCTTTGTGGCCCAATGAATAATTATTATTCATTTTCTATTTGAATGCGACTAAGTCAAAGTTGATAGGTTGATTGAAAAAAATCTATAGCTTTTCAAATAGTATACATTTTTTGAATCTAAAGCTTATGCATCACATTCTATTCTTCACATAATATAGAGATTAAAAATAAATAAAAATGAATTTCATGAGATTTTGACCAAGTTAAGGTGAATTGAGACATAAATTTTTAATATTTTTAAAAGTTATAATAAAATTCATAGTTAATTATTTACTTAGAAAAAAATTACAAAAAAATATCCACGCGACATCGAGTAGTCTACCATATGATAAAAAGTATTATGAAAAATATTATCATTTTATTATGGTTAGGGTGGTCGAGACGTTGCGCTTCTTATTTTTCTATGAAATTTAAAATTACTCTTGCATTGAAATTTCAAATTTTCACCAAATAATTTTTTAAATAAACCTCATTGGTTTATAAACTACATTCAATTTGTTATAGATTCTATTCTTACATATTTTTGAAATAATATAGATAACTTATTCAAAATTTAGCGTCAACTTTGCTAACTCTGATTTTTGCAAATTTTTGCGCTTAAGGTATTTTCCATGATGATCCTTGCACATACCCTACATATCTTATCACTATCCTTCCTTGATCTTATGATCAAACTTAATAATGGAATCTCACAAATTATTGAAAAAAGGAATGCTATATTTACATTTGACTCATGTTATAATGAAATTTATGTTTTTAATATATGATTTTTGATTAGTAAATTATAAATTTTAAACTATTTAATTAATTTGTACCAAAATAGTTAGTCTTGCATTAAATTAGAAAATTAAATTGTAATTTTTCTATATCAATTGCAAATTAATATAAATTAGTATTTATTCAATTAACAAAGTTTAATTTGTTAAACTTTAAATTTTAATTATAAATTTATAAGGGTAAATTCACAATAGTGATTCCTAATTTGTTTCCACAACTTGTTTGAAAGTGTTGAGTGCTCAAATCATCCAAACACCTTCATTTGAAAGTATTTCATAAATAAAGGTATCTTAATTTGAAGTTATTTCTTCAAACGAAGGTACCTTTGTTTGAAGGTGAGTTACAAAATACCTTCATTTGAAGGTGAACCTTTGTTCAAATGTGTAGGAAATAAAAAATATTTGAATGAAGGTAATTTTCAAAAATGGAAAAAAGAGACCTTCAAATGAAGGTCCTTTTTTCCATTTTTGGAAATTACCTCTGTTCAAAGATTTTTTTTTTTTTTTTGACAAAAATGGCACACTTTTGAATTAAGGTCCTTGAATGCCTTCAAATAAAGGAACCCTTTTACAAAGATACTTTGAACAAAGGCCCTAAAAGTGACCTTTCCACCTTAGACCTCATATTTTACTCAATTTTTCTAGTTTCAAACCTTGGGCTGGACCAAGAAATTAAATGAATGTTCCAAGATGATTTTACCGGAGTTCTTGAACGTCTTAACGAATTAGCAAATTTGTATTAAATATATTTAATTTATTATTTATATTATTTCTCTTTTCACAGTTAGATGGGTTTTCAACAACAGAAGGTCTTTATTTTACACACATGGAAAAGTAGTAAAATATATAAAAAAAATTATAAAAATATCTGCCATTAGGAAGTCATCAACAAAAATTGATGTTCTTATTTCATAAAAAAATTGGTTGGATAAATAACAAAAAATTAAAAATTAAAATGTAGTAAATTATCTAAATTATAGTTAATCTTGAAAGGAGAACCCAGCATGCACCTTACATCATCTTATATTTTTCTTAAACATATATTCAGTAACTTGATGCAAGCACATACTACTATGCCCTTAAAGCGGAAACAGACAATTGATTTCCCATCTCATTAACCCTTAGAGGAAAGGTAATGTAGTTTACAGATCTAAATAAAATTTAGCAGCATAATGACATATATGTTAACATTTTAAGAACATGAAAAGAAGAAGAATAGAAGAAAGATAGACAAAAGAGAAGAGACACCAATATACGTGGGGAAAACCCTTTTGGGTAAAAACCCCCACACTCCAAAGCATCGAACCAATGTATTAAACTGCAACAACAAACATGTTACAATACACTTGCAAGCTCAAAGCCTTAACATGGAGATTTACATCTTGCTCCTCTAGAAGAAAAACTAATAGCATAACCCTGCATAAAACTCTCCTCTCTCAAACTTCTCCTCAAGCCTCCAATTTATAGACTTTTGGCTATACAAGAAACCATCTGTAGTTTTACAAAACCATGTGCTTAACTTCTCAGCCAAGATTTCAGTCTAAAAATAAGCTCTCACGTCCAAATTGTTCTCCCCTATTTTTGACCCTTACAGTTGTCATAGAATCTATCATAATACATCTAAAAATAGTCCTTCCATGATATACTATCATGTGGGTATCTTTTGACAACTAATATCTCAATTTTCAAGGCACCGACATGTGGCAAAAGTGCCAATTACAAATTCAAACGCCCCTCTTTTATGTTGGAGCTGAATAAAATAATAACCAACTGTGAGAAAATATTAAATGACAAATAAAAATCAATAATGGAAAATTTTGCAAGGTTGAGACACCTAATTTTCCAACATTCTCCCACTTGTCGAATACCTTGCAAGAGTCAGGGGATTACACAACTAGTTTGTGAACAACCAAGGTTACCATGCTGCCTCAACTAAACTTCACTATGCTCATGAGTTTTACATAAGCACCTATAACATCTTCCAAGTGGTCACCAATATGACAAAAAGATTAGAATCCCAAAAACATGATGAAACACAAAATGTCACATAGACACACCAATGTATCCAGCTTCAAACTCATTACCAGAACACAACTCTGAAGTCCAAACACCTCCAAAACAAGATCAAGCATGAATGCTCCAAAAATAGTTAGAACAACAACCACAGCTAGTTGTTTACATCGAACTAAAAAACCCACCATTGATAGAACTTTTGCACATGACATATCCAACCCATATTGTAGCTCTCATCCCTATATAATCCATAGTCCTACTCAAAGTTGCCATCTTCCATGATAACAAACACACCAAAGCCAGTGATGTGCAAAAAATTTGAAGACCTTTGATACTGTAGTCCAATGAAAAATAATCTACCAAAGATATACATACATCCTAGGAATCATACTGCATGAGCAATGCCAACCAAATCAACACAAAGTCTACCAATCAGCACTTACATCAAAGTGTGGCTTATAATCAAATCATGTAATACAATAACAATCACAATGATCTGCAATCTCCAACCAACCTATTGCAAAATAGAGCATACTTCCACAAACAATTTTCTGCTCACTCTCTCACCTTTGATCTCCTCCACTTCTCCCAAGTTCTCCACATCTCAAATGATATACATTAAAAGAACACATACTATTGCTAAAAAACAATAAAGTGCAACAACAGTAGATGACCACAAACCTAGTGATCATACTAGATGAATAAGAACCTCTAGGAAGAAACATGAGACCATAAAGAGAAACTGCAAACCATATCATGTCCTTCTACCAACACCACCAAGTGCTAAGCTGTGCCAAGTAAGATCTTCTTCACAAAACCCCAACTGAAAAACCTCAACAACATCCATACACTCAACATCATAGATCAAGTACAACAATGTAACAATGCCAACATGGATGTAAGCCTCTCTAATCAAGAAGATCAAACTCATAGAAAACATTCCCATAAACCATCTCCTAACAATCCTCATAAAAGAATGATATCATAAACTCGAATGCACAAGGAGATAACCATGCCATAACATCTCTCAAAATGAATCCTCGAGAACTAACTATCCATAGCTCAAGATCCATATCTATGAAAGATAAATCATATAAACTCATGCTAAACCATCCTCAAATGAGTATCCAAAACACCATGAATCAACTCAATCCCATGAGAAATCAAAGCACAAAACATAACACATCTGAAAGATATAATGGGAAATACCTCTCAAATCATAAGCTGCCGAGTGAATTGAGAGTGGGGAATGAGAATTATTCACTGAGATACACTAAGCCTCATAGACTCTCTCCAAGAACAAACTCCTCTCAGCTCCAAACATGAACTCATGTCCATAACAAGTGAAGGTTCCTCGGTCTTTCTAATGAAATTTCACCATTCCAACACATGATCCCCATAACAAGAGATCTCTAGCCTCACCTCAAGTCTCTCTAGTATCCATGAGCATCCCTCAACTAGTACATGTCAACTTCAAATGCATCCTGCAAAATCATGAAGCTTCAAGCAAATGATTAATACTCAAAACTGAAGAGAACTTCACTAGACCACTGTCAAAGCTCCCACTGCACGTCTGCAAAATCCAAGAACACACATGACAACATGATCTAACATCTCCTCCTAGGAGATCACTACCTGCTCCAATGAACATATCTTGCCAAAGGGGTACCATCATGCCAAAACTTCAATCTTAGAAATAAGAATTCATCATGGCACAATACCATCTCCAATCACATTCAAAGATAACTATCCTCTAACAATGGAACTCAAGATGTCAATAATTTCACAGCATATAAGGATCATAATCCAAAAGTCTTACCATGACACCTACAACCACTGTAGAAGATCATCCATCACCAAGTGATAAATCCACATCACTGCCAAAGCTCCCACTGAAACTATGATATCGAGCTTATCAAGGCATTATGATAACCATCCTCTCAATGAAGATAATACATGGCTCTAACACAATCAAATACTTCACCTGCAATATCAGTAGTACAAAAGAATAAAGTAGAACCAAGATCTCCAAGTCAAGAAGATAAAACCATCACTGTCAAAAGCCCACACTAAACTGTGTAACCAAGCTATCCATGACATCGTGATAAACATGCTACAAGCCCCAATAACCAACTATCCAGGCACTCTAATCATCCATCCTCTCATCTCAATGCAACATACCAATGCACAAATGACCACAGACAAGGCCAACTAACAAACTCTGCATAAATACTGAATCAATCTTGTGGATATAGACAGTCCACATCCGAGTCATCCCACTACAATTAAATAGGCGATCAGCCCACAAAACTGCATAACTCATAGATCCCGACATGAAACATGCAAACTCATCATCACATTAGTAACCTGCAAACTGAGATAACAAGAAGATAAAATGTAGACCACAAGACTCAAACACCAAATCTCCTGTAGATCTGATTTGCCAAACAAGTCCACATATGAGTAGCCATAGTCAAGGAACCCATCAATCAAATACTGTAGAAATGATGAGTGACTAATCACATACCAACATCTCCACACTAAGAAAGCTACAAACCTCCTCACACCATGCACGAAGCATACATGCAAACCTGCAACTATCTTACATCTAGAAACACCCACAAGGAATCATAATCTGAAAAATAGTTTATTCGCAGAGCTACAAAACCACAAGTTTTGATTAACCGTGTAAAACCTGCAAAACCACCATGTCACTACACACATGCGAATCCATATCCACTTATCATCTGGAAGACCAACAAGTCTGAAAACCACCAATAACAACTTTACCAGAACAATGGAATAACACAGATAAGCATAACCATAGATTTTGAACAAAAAATCTACAAAACCCTCATATCAAATCAATATGAAACTGAGACATGCAAGTACTAGGTCAACCGAAAGGAAGTAGAGGTCCAGGAACTCCAGGCCCACTTGTAGGCCAATTCCATAACCACCACCATGTACAAGCATACGAAGGAGCTAGGTTGTTCCAAAAGCTTTCAGATCATCCAATGATCAACTCCACAACCTACATGCATTTGAGGTTAACAAAACAATGCCTTCCAATGCCAAGGACTAAAACCAAGCACCCAACATAAGCATATTAAACCATAGTCATGACAACCCAATTTTCTCCATGTGATTAGGGAGCCAAGAACAAACACCCAACATGAATACTTTGTTGCAGCTGACCATAGAAAGAGAGAACATAACAACCATGCATGAGGGTTATTACATACTATCAAATAGGAGCTCCAGATCAATATCATATTAAATCTAACCACATGATCAACTCCATAAAACTCTATCTTCTCCATTCTTCACAATGCCTGTTGTTTTCAGAAAACAAGATCAACTGCAAAACTTCCACTCAACCAAGAATTAATAATCAACCAATTCCTTCAAAACAAATTCCCTCAAGCTTGCCAAGCTAAGAAATCACAACAGAAGAAATACTCAGAACCTTAAACACTATAGAACCAACACATGCAATCTCATGCAACCATGGAACCTCCATAGCTCTGATACCAATTGAAAGGGAAAGGAGAACCAACATGCACCTTACAGCATCTTATATTTTGCTTAAACATATATTCAGTAACTTGATGCAAGCACATACTACTATGCCCTTAAAGCGGAAACAGACATAGTTGATTTCCCATCTCATTAACCCTTAGAGGAAAGGTAATGTAGTTTACAGATTTAAATGAAATTCAGCAGAATAACGACATATAAGTTTAACATTTTAAGAACATGAAAAGAAGAAGAATAGAAGAAAGACATAAGAGAAGAGACACCAATATATGTGGGGAAAACCGTTTCAGGTAAAATACCCCACACTCCAAAGCATCGAACCAATGTATTAAACTGCAACAACAAACATGTTACAATACACTTGCAAGCTCAAAGCCTTAACATGGAGATTTACATCTTGCTCCTCTGGAAGAAAAACTGAAAGCATAACCCTGCATAAAACTCTCCTCCCACAAACTTCTCCTCAAGCCTCCAATTTATAGACTTCTGGCTATACAAGAAACCATCTGTAGTTTTACAAAACCATGTGCTTAACTTCTCAGCCAAGATTCCAGTCTAAAAATAAGCTCTCACGTCCAAATTGTTCTCCCCTATTTTTGACCCTTACAGTTGTCATAGAATCTGTCATAATACATCTAAAAATAGTCCTTCCATGATATACTATCATGTGGGCATCTTTTGACAACTAATATTTCAATTTTCAAGGCACCGACATGTGGCAAAAGTGCCAATTACAAATTCAAACGCCCCTCTTTTATATTGGAGCTGAATAAAATAATAACCAACTGTGGGAAAATATTAAATGACAAATAAAAATTAATAATGGAAAATTCTGCAAGGTTGAGACACCTAATTTTCCAACAAATCTCACTTCAAAATTTATAAATCGTGCAATGTAAATTATGAAAAATTATCCATACAATAGATATCAGTTTTAACAATATATATTTAAAAATTTATAATTTTATCCTTTCTACAAATAAAATTATGTTTTATCGAAATAATGTCACTTTTGGCCTTAACACCTCATTTTGGATATTTTGTTGTTGGTGTTCTTCTTGTTATGTTGTTTTACTTGTTTTATATGATATGACTTTGGTACTTGATTTACTATTTCATCATGACGTAAAGCGATCGCGATATATATTTTGATGTGATGGTATTTTACTCTTATGTTATCATTATGGAATGTTTTGGATTAACTTAGCAAATATTTGAATTAATGATGATTTATGCTTTTGATCATATTATTGATGTTAGAATCGTTAGTTAGTAAGTTTGTATTGGTGAAGGGGCGTGGTGCTGCCTTATGGGTACTTCTAATTCCGAATTTCCTTTCACGGTGTGTGCGGTATATCGTAACCTTAGCGCGATATACTCTTTGTTCTGCCAGGATGACGGTACATGACATCAACTCCACGGTTCATAGGTTTGGCTGATGTCCATTGGCCAACGATTTTCGATTGGGAGATAGTAGCTAGGTTTTAGGTGCCCAGTCATCACCCTAGTCATAGTGTGTCATCGGGTTGAGTTGCTTCCTTGTTATTCTCTCTCCTTGTTTTCATTTAAATTGCAAGTGAAAAAGGTAGTCAAATGGCTTTATGTATTTAAGTTGTTTATTAAATTTAATTGGTTACAATGTTATAAATGTTATTTAATTTATTCATTAATTTAATTTAATTAATAAAATGATCTAATATTGGATTAAATTTATTTTATTGATTAATTAAATTAATTATGTTGAAATAAATCAAGTTATTCATTTTGGAAATTATAATTGTTAAATCCTCTTTGAAATGAAAATCTAAAAGAGTGTTAAGTGATTCTTTGAAAAAGAAAATTTTAAAAGTTTAAATTCTTTTTGGAGATGGAAATTTTAAAGGTTTCAAATGCTTTTGAAAAGAAATTATTAAAGTTTTAGATTCTTGTTGAATGGAAATTTAAAATTAAAATAAAGAAAAAAGTCATGTTGAGAGAAATTTGTTTTTAGTTTTAAATTTCAAAAAAATTCAAAATATCTCCAAATTTGCAATAACTATGGGGATAAGATATTTTAGGGTATTTGACCAAATTTGGGGAAGAAAATAAAAAGGATTTTCATTCTTGAAATTTGGCTGGGAGAAAATTGAAAGGAGACTTCATGATTTGTTGATGCACTTTGGATTGGAGTGAAGTTTTGGAAAGATTTTTGCAGCCCAACACCAGATTTCTTCTTCATGGTCTTGTTCCAGCTTCTCATCACAGGTTCCTTCATGTTTTATTGTTTTGAAAATTTCCTTTTCAATTTGAAAA